>JARSSU010047166.1:5000-10000 GCA_029619165.1 Eurosta solidaginis
TTCACGGGCACTAAAAAAACTACACTTTTTTTCCTTTTACTTTCACACGCGAAATTATGCGACCGTTCGACAGTTTAACTTAGATTTTTCTTGAAGAAAAACAGAATGGTGGCCCTTTTATAAGCGACTTTTTTTTCTGCTGCCACCACCTTTTGGCGTTTGCTGACAAACCATTTTTCTTTTAGTTCAAAATCACTCAAAGATCCTGGAAGCCTTCAAACATGACTTATTACTGTACTCGAAAATAAGTCATATATATACCCACAGATACACACGTAATCTTGAAGCGGTTTGTATATTGTTGCTATGCTTACTTGCAGAAATAACGTTTAGCAGTCAAACAAGTACATGGGGGTAGTTTTGTGCAAAGGCTGTCGTACAAGCCCCATTATACTGTTGACAGCCAAGTTGTCACCTACCACTAATTCCAAAAAAAATTAACTTTTGCTATTTCGTTCCTTATGCTAATGTCTATTCCATCTTCTAAGGCGCTTTAGCTCTTCCACCAAATGATGAAAGGAGCGATCATTCCCATACAATTTTAAATGGGTACTTGAAATAAATGCAAACCGGAGAAATCTATTGAAGCTGGGATAGAGATATTGCGGCATTGAGGGAAATTTATATAGCAGCCACAAACTGATTAGTGTGTGACTTCCAGTGGGTTATTGACTTGAAAATTTTCAAAGTTATTAAATGGAAGAATTATGGCATTACGAAATTTTGAATTTTATGTTTAAAATACTTGCATTTATATAATTGCATATACTGCTTTGTAGTAATACTCTTGGGTATTTTTATTGTTTTATCTAAAAGTGAGAATATTTTACTTTGCATATTAATTACTTACTTCCGTGGCATACAATTTTGATCGTACAAACTTAAAAAAGTTGCAAAAGCCCTTTTTTTCAAATAGATTACATTTGAAATACTGACGATTTTCTTCAATTTCGCATTTAAAATTATTCCTACTGTTCAACAATTTGCAGCTGATCTACCAAAATATTTGAATGGTTTACACTTACTGATGGCGAAGATATACTTTGTTTGACTACAATGTAATTTATGTTTGTTTTCCAAAATGTTTGCGAAAATAAGAAAAAATTTGTAAAAGTTTGATTACAGTTGTTCTGAATACATTGAAGTTTTAACAATTTTCTTGTTAACAAGTGGCATTTTTTAAATGATTAATCAAAATTGCAGGCTCCGCAAAAGTAAATATAGAAAGCAAATATACATTTTTGTTTTTTGTTCAATCACATAAAATGCAAATAAACACCCTTTTGTCATTTTTTAATCATTCTAAAAAAGTATAATAGTTTTTCAAATCTTTGTAAATAAATTAATAGTTTTTTTGCCGTTTTTTAAATCAATCTTAAAAAATTTTAATAGTGCTAAAACATTGAAAGCAAATGTACAGTTTTGCTTTGTTATTATTTTAGTAATTCTTCAAAAAGTTTAATAGTGATGTAATATTTGGAGATTTGAAATCATACTTTGAATTCGATAAAAATATTTTGAAATAGAGCCAGGCTCCTGGCAAACTTTTTTGTGGATATTGTAGGTTCATTACATGAAAAATTTTAAAACAAGATTCAAGACTCTCAATGAACGAATTAAACTTAAGCAAGTTATATCAAAATACACAAAAAACGCTATATTGGTATCTAACAGCCTTCCACAATCAAAAAGGTTGTTAGTTAAATAGTATTTGTTTATTACTACATTGACCTGTCGTGGTAATCGTTTAAAGTGTGAAACGCAAAATTAATTTTCTGGGGAATCACAATAGTTACTTTTTTCGTCTTTTTACTGCTTTCACTTTTGCTCTGGAGCTGGAAGGTAATACTGAATTAAGAAGAATCGTAAACAATAGTCCTGGATATCTATAAAAGGGAATACATACATTTAATTTTTATACTGAATGAATATTTTATGAATATACAACACCTTTATTATCTGATGATTTTCGCCGTAGATAAGAGCTGGCCTGCAATATTCGTTCGATGTATTTTCTCGTAGTAACTAAAATTTTTTTAAATGGCTCCCATTTAAAAGCAATAATGTGTTTTTTGTCTGGATATTGATACTGAAATCGATTTCAATCTGTAAATTTTTAAATAGAAAATCTGTTAAGTATGGTAAATGGTTCGCACACTTATATTTAATCAAACATTTAGAAAAAAGGATCATCTACCAAATCAGCAGCTTGTGTATGTGTAAATTTAGACCAAGCTTGATAGAAAGCAGGGCTCGAATCGTAACATCCGTGATCGTATAACTCATCACGTAAACCATGATTTTCGGATTATGACATACGTGAACGTACAACTTCAATCGTATTTTGGATCGCAACATACATGACGAGTGACTGAACGTACCCGTTACGTTCCAATTTCATTCGATCACAAACCGCATTTGTATACATACAAATTTTATGAAAGTGTAAGTAAATTGTTAAAATATATGAATAATATAAAACATAGTAACAAATTTTAAACTCTTTTTTAACAAATGTAGAATACAAATAAACTAAATCCAATCCAAAAGGAAATAATGGCGGATTTCATGGGCGAGACACCCAGGGCTAGCGAAGAATAATCTTCCAAACTCTTGAAACGACAGAATTGTCTCCAATAGACTTTGGGAGGAGCTTTCAACTAGATTAAATGCTGAAGGGCAACCAAATAAGGATGCAAAGATATGGAGGAAGGTATATACAGCCGTTATTATATCTTTTGATGCTTGAAAGTAATACACTTCTTTTTATTTCATCGCAGGCTTTTGCTGATCAGAAGTATCAAGCAAAAAAGAAGCTTTCCTTCAACAAACAGTCAAAGAAAAAGACTGATGGGGGGCCCTATCAGGAAAAAAACCATAACTGCCACCGAGGAGGTTATCATTGAGGCGGCTGGCCTTGAGGTTTGTGTAGCAGGTGATGAAAACATAATTGCGTATGGCAGAGCTCGAGCAACGGGACTTCGTCAAGTAACAGCGAGAGCTATAGTGCAAGCAGCGATGACGAATTACAAAATTGTTTCCCAGGTTCATCAACTGCTCCACCCGCCGCCATAGTTGAAAGAACTCTTCGCTCAAAACCCCCCTCCCCAAAAAAAATTCAAGCGAACAGAAAATGGCCTTATTGCAGGAAAATTTAAAAACCGTGTCCGATTTTCAAAGAGGGTTGGATGAAAAGCTGGACAGATTGCTGAATATTCAGGAACGGTTCCTGTTGGTCCAGCAGCGTATCCTACCAATTAAGGAAAAAAGTATCTCAGGCAAAAAGAAGCAAGTCAGATCGACTTACAAATAAAGAGGGCTTGAATGGAGACCCTGGCAAATAAACGAGAAGATCTCATTAATTTTTTTCCAATATTATGTATTATGTGCTATATTTATATATAAAGAAAAAAAAAAGAAAGAAATGGACTGCTGAAAATGATCTTTTTGTGAATCCTTTTTTTTTTTATATTGTTCCTTTTATGAGAGGTTGTGGAATATTTGACCCAAATTTCTATTTTTATGTTCAGTAGACCAAAGAAACGTTAACTTGGTGCCCGCAAGGGCTGCACTTAACTTGGAAAACTAAATAAAATAGGTTTTGAAAGTACAAATTCAGACTTGTAATATATTTTTTAATAGAAAGGCTTACTTGCCGTTAGTTTAACGTTCAAATCACCTAACTACCAGGTTTTTTGAACACGAAAATGCGTTTTTTTCAGAGTATTTTGGTATGATATATTACCAATACACCCGCTGTAACAAATTGTGAATGCTAGAATGCCTGTGGTTGCTGCGTTTAGGAAACTACCCGAAGGCCTTGGGGAATTTTATCTATTTTGATGCTCCCTTTGGCGTGCAGATCTGTACCTGCGGTAGCAAGCAACCATAAGTTACTAATTCCCACCTTCTTGGGACCGATTTGGTATGAACCACATGAAACCTTCTATGCCAATCCCTCCCGCCGTCACGCCCACTAAATTCCATTAGGAGTTCGAGGTCGCAGAACCTCGGCTGTTGATGAAACAGTATTCGCAAGGGTATGTAAGGTTGACAATTGGGTTGGAGAAGCTATACTATGCGCTGTGCAACCCCTTGAATCAATTTGTTATTCAATTAAGGTGCGCCTTCTTACGACAAGCATACCTCTATTCCAATCCCCCGAAACCCTGGGGCAAAGTGCTAGAATAAATAACACAGTGTTTATGACAAAAAGCCATGAGCTACTGTATGCAATGTTTTTTTGTTTTTCCTGTTTAATTTTAAATTTTTGTCATTTAAGTCGTATATAATGCATAGATACGCTTGAACAAAAAATTATTACAATTTTTTTCAACTATTCCTTTATTTATTTTCCATAAAAATAAATGGCCCATTGCGAAAACGTTTTCCAAACAATTTCGAAAGAAATTTTTTTGATAAGTAGTCCAATAAATTTTATTCTTTCACCATATCAAGATTTGACGTTTTTTCATTCTCAAAGCTATTTTGAAAACGTTTTCGAAGTGGTTTTTAATAGTTAAAATAGACAAATTAATTAAAGCAGAAGATTATTCTTCATATTAAAGTCGTTCCGGGATGGTCAGGTTGTACATTACCGACGTAACACTCCCCAAAGACCTTCGTGCAGTGCTTTATCGAGATTTTTTACTTGTCATTTTCTAAGTAGTTTCAGTGATTTAAGTCTAGCTAAGTACACATTTTAGTATGTATTTCTTATTTCGCAGTAACCATTTCGGAATTTGCATGAGGACTTTAAACACTTCTTAGAATTGGTTTGCATAGTTTCGATTCAGTATTTATTAAAGCCTTTTTTAAAAATTAACGAAATAAAACTAAATGATGAAATAAAAGTTCGATAACAATTTTTTTGCTGCATCTATCACGTTCACAACTGTATAACAAAGAACACAATAACTCATATTCAAATAAAAAAGAAAAAAAAAACACAAAACAAAAAAACAACAAAAAAAAAACAATACAAAAAAAATACAACAAAA
>JARSSU010047167.1:0-19834 GCA_029619165.1 Eurosta solidaginis
TGTTTATTGCACTTTGCACTGTCCAAATAAATGGTTAACGCGTGAGTGTTATTTTGTGAATTAGTATCTTCTTTATTACTTTACTGCATTACTAACATTAACACGATATATAAAAAATGTTTTAATTGCGCGATGGCGGGTATGGGAGAGAACTCAGATTATCGAGCGAACTTTGTACGAGCACGGTGCGGTTTCGATGGTAGTTTTGAGTAAACTAAAAAATTGAGAGCGCGGTGGTGGTTGGCAAGCCACAGCTGAGCTGCACTGCCTGCGCTTGGCCGCACTGGCCGGGTGTTGCCAGACGGAGGGGGCGGACTTAGTCCGAAAATTGGATCATGTCTTCAACATATATATAGTAGTATATCTCATTCAACCGATTGTTCAGATAAGAAACTTTCGCATTTCTACCCCATTTTAACAGTTATAAGCTTCAAACTTTACCAATTGCTTACGTATATAACATATATTGTTGTCTGAAAAAATCATAGAGATCGGTGGTATATATATTATATACCCCATATAAACTGTAATTTTTGCCGCTTTTTTACGGCTAGAAGCTTCAAAATTCATCAAATTTCATCAAATAGTTACGTTTGCGTCATTATTGTTGAAACCGTGATTCGTAGTCATAGTTTTTACACGCAGACCACAAAAAACCTGAAACTTTGCATCTTCACACAAAGTACCTACCTGTTTTTTATTTTATATTTATCTTAAAAATCGTTTAGGTATGTAGATCTGTTCACTATATATTTCTTATCTTATACATCCGATTATTCGGAGACTACGAACGGGATAAGATTATTGTTCAGCCCCATTCATGAAAGGTATGAAGTCTTCGGCACAGCCGAAGACAGTCCCGTTATTACTTCTTTTTTATTATTTTTATTGCTCATCTTTCTAGTTCAGTTTTAGTCTCAAAACAAAACATAAAACATAAAAAACAAGAAATAAAAAAGCAGTCAAGCTCAAAGAACTGGAAAGGCCATAGTTCGATAAATCTTTGTGACACGTGGCGTTGTGGTGATTTAATTTTTGAATGAAGTAAAATTTATACATACGTACATAATTAAAGAGTTTAAATTATCAGATATTAATATGCATATTTAGGTATGTATAATAGACTGGGTCGATTTATTAACCGATATCGCGCTATCGATTTTTCGATAGGATTTGGGTTCAGAAAAAGAAGTTCCACTACGCATACCCAAAAAAATAATTTTCGAGCCTGCGAAATTTCATTTTTTTACTTCTTTTCGACTTTGATTTTTAAGGTTTTTTTCCTGGGCCCAAATCCTATCGAAAAATCGATGTCGCGATATCGGTTAACTTTCGTGAATACTAATTGACCCACCCTAATGTATAAACTAAAAGCATGCGGTTGTATGTTCAGAAAAAATGCTGCTATAGAGTATATATATGTGTAAACCAGCATCTGCTTGCGGCATCCATATTTTTTTCTTTGCACGCATCATTAGCAAAAACAACAAATTGTATACAAAAGCTTAATAGTAACAGATACTTTTGAGTTGAGCGCCAAACGAAGACATGAATACGCCCACATACACACAGAAAACTTATACATCTAATGCGCTTGAAAAAATTTGTACAGTAAAGCAATGCAGTCAAGGAAGAAAAACGTGTCGCCCAGTCGAAGTAAAACCTTCATAAAATATGAAATATACGACTTGATCCGTTTTGAGACTACTTAAGGTACACATTGGTAGTATTCAACGGATCCTTTCGAAACTATATAGATGCAATTTTGGGTAAGTTCCCGAATTAAGTAAATTATTTTCGTAAACATTTCGTGACTATTTCGGGACGAATTCGGAGCAATTTAAAGATCACTGCAGCAAAATTTTAGGCATTATTTTGAAATATCTTTAAGATCATAGGACTGTATATAAAAACACTTCGAGATTATTTCATAATCATTTCAGAATAACCATTAAACCATTAATTAGGTATCATTTCGGACCACTTCAAAATCATCGCGATTGTTTTAAATCCATTTCGAACTTACAGCATCATTTCAGCATCATTTCAAGTCTATTCTAGTAGGTAACTATTTTGAGACTTTTTCGTAATCATGTCGAGATTATTTCGGGAGACATCATTTCGGATCGATTCCTGGATTATTTTGAAACTATTCGGAACATATTTCGAGACGGTTTCATAATGATTTCGAAATTTTTTATATCGATTTCTATCAAAACTTCTTCGGCACGGATTTGGAATAATATCAGTAACATTCCTGTGTTATTTCAGTTATTATTTCTGTAAAACTTTAGGATTATTTTGAAATTATGTTGAACTCATTTCGGGACACTAACCGAATCACTCCCAGATTATTATCGCAATTAGCTCAAGACTACTTCGCAGCGCCAGATTAACCCTCAACAGAGCCCTAGGCAACCATCAATTTGGGGGCCTTTTTTCACGTATGTTCCCTTCCGTTTTCGATTAAAAAATACAAACTTATATCTTTCATAAAAGTTTTATTGTCACAATGTAATAATATCAATAAAATTACTATCTCCATCTTAAGCATGGCGTTTTCTACATTTATTTTCGGCAAATTCATCAATTATATCATCGATTCGGTTTTGTTGAATAAATCTGACTCAATGCAAAGTAAACCTAACAGCTCCACTCCCTCTTGTCGTGTTGTAGCTCTTGCAGGAGCTTTGATTCTTTTTAATTGCGAGAAAGATCGTTCGGCAGAACAATTTGTGATCATTAATGTTAAAAGAATCCGAAGAGCTATTTCTGTGTTAGGAAATACATGGGCTAATTCATCTTCCATTAGAATCTTATACAAATTACTATGAGTTTTTTGTGCATCAGTGTATCTGGAGTTCACGTAACTTTGGAATTGTTTTATTTCAATGAAAAATTCTCCAAATCTCCAGAATAAAAACGAACTAAGTTATTTATAGGTTCGTGAGGTCTCCATCACTTAGAGAAGAGTTGATGAGAAATGCAAATATCTCTGAAACTTTCATATACACTTTCGTTTGATTTCACTGTGAAGATTGTCGATGATTTCGAGGAAACCTTTTGTCCTAAAATCATCGCGAGGCGAAAATTCTACCTATGTAGCATTTCCGTAATTATGTCTTTTTCTACAACGGTACGTTTCACGATTTCTGTATAACCTACACCAAGTAATAAATGTTTCGTTTTTTCCTCGAAATCATTGAACTTTTCACGGAATGAAACTACACTCTTTTCTAACGATCGGTACAAAAAATATCAGGAAACCCCCAAATTCGTTACAACACATTTATTTATTTTTCATCCATCATTAATCATTCACTCATTCATCATTCTAGTGGAAATTTCCGCTTGAGCTTTTCGTTCCAAAAATAACCGAAATTTTTCAAAATAAAAACAACCAGTGTACATTTTGAGATATTTTTTTTATTATTCAATATACTCTCCTTTCACTTCGATACATTTCTTTGCACGCTCATACAATTTGTCAAATGAGTCGGAAATGTCCTTTTTAGGAACCTTGTCTAGTTCGTCGGTCGTCCCCTCTTGAATGCGGTCATTTGAATTTTATTTATTTGAGTAAAATTTATTTTTTGTTCTGATTATATTTTTCTTACACTTTCCAGAATTTTATGTTTGTAATAAAATTTAGAAGTTGTTTTCATTTTTCGGGGGCCCCCTAAAATCGGGGGTCCCCAGACAACTGCCTATTCCGCCTACTTGTTAATCCGGCTCTGCTACTTGGGCATCAATTTGGAAAATTTCAGGATCACTTACGGAATAATTAAGGATAATTTTGAGCCTACGAGTATTTGGAAATCATTTCTTGATCAAATTAAAGAAATTTCAGGATCATTTCTGGACAATATTATGTAACATTTTGGTACCACTATATTTTAAATTATTTCGATATTGTTTCAGACAGCTTCGTACAAGTTTTAGGTATACTTTGTTTCAGAAGCAAAGCTATACTGTTTCGGAACAACTTTAGGAATTTTTTGTTTTAGACAATGGGGCTGCTACCGTGGTGTGGTAAAAAATCTTAGCGGTGTCGGCAGTAGCCTGGCAAGCACTCCGAGTGCATTTTCGCGACGAGAGTTGGAGGAAACGCTTGGTCTAAATTTCCTTGAAGGTAAATCGCACCAAGTATTTATTTTATTTTTGGTACAATTTCGGCACTAGTTTTTTAACTGAAGATCTTATAAATTATATTGATCTGAATAGTCCAAACTATGTCTGACTATAATCGGCCACCGTGGTGTGATGGTAGCGTGCTCCGCTGCCACACCGTATGCCCTGGGTTCGCACCCTGGACAAAGCAACATCAAAATTTTAGAAATAAGGTTTTTCAATTTGAAGAAAATTTTTCTAGCGGGGTCGCCCCAAGGCAGTGTTTTGACAAGCGCTCCGAGTATATTTCTGTCATGAAAGTTCTCAGTGAAAACTCATCTGCCTGGCAGATGCCGTTCGGGGTCGGCATAAAAACACGTAGGTCCCGTCCGGCCAATTCGTAGGGAAAATCAAGAGCAGCACGACGCAAATTGGAAGAGAAGCTCGACCTTAGATCTCTTCGGAGGTTATCGCGCTTTACATTTTTTATTTATTTCATAATCGCAGAAATAATTTAGTGAATTTTCGCTTCAATTCTTTAACTCTTTTAATCTTCCTCTTCCTGTTTCTTTCTCTTATCGTATACACCTGTCTTTTTTCTCTTGAACCCAGCACGTTCTTAAGCTGCAGACATTGGTGCTTTATCGGTAACCGTATCGGTAACCGTATCGGTAACCTTGTAACAGCTGATTCGACCAACCTTATGAGAATCAATGCAATCGATTATTGGTGCCGCTAAGGTCGTAACCGTATCGTAGCCAACCAATTGGCTTTTGGTTTACCGTCGTAACGGTAAACAGCTGATTACGTTAGGGATACGACTACTAGCGATACAACAAACGGCACCAATGAATACAGCTTTATTAAACAAAGATCTCTATAACAATAAGTACGCAATAATCCTTAAGCTAAAGACATTTGAGTGGAGCGACATGTAGAGGCAGCGGTGCTTCACTTTTTTGCTTATTTGATCAGTGCTGCTACTGCTAAGTGTGAATTGATCCATAAGAATACATGCAAAGAATATTTTTCTGCGTAGTGTAGCTAAGTGTGTTCTTAGTTTTACTCCATAAATAGCTGTTGTTTTTTTTACGTCTATAGACGTTTATGCTTAAACTTTATATGGACTGCTAAGCGTCAAACTTTATCTATTCTTCTAAAATTGCTGCGTATAAAATTACTACTAAATTTCAATACGCATTATAGTCAAATGAAACTGAAATATGTGCTACATGTTTCACCTTTACACTTATTCTATATATCACCTCTAAAAATGGTGTGTGCCCACTATTCACCTCAACCGATTCAGCTATAGGTTATACACAGCCATACAAAAGAGGTTTGTGCCTCCGCCTTTCGGTACAACATGGTGTGTAGTAGATGGGTGTCCGAAGCCTTATCTAAGCGAGGATACGCGTTTTTTTTTACGCGCAAACGTCAACGTATACGCGTGTAAAAAAAACACGGCTAATATTCTTCTACCTATATTTCAGGCTCTGCGGGTATCTAGCTACCTTACTCACTCTCTCAGTAGCTCACTTCTTACCCCACCTTTTTTAGTTCTTTTTATGCGGTGCCCCCATAAATTCAGAAAATAGAAATTCAGAAACACACTTTTTCAGAAAACTTTAGTCAGAACCCTTTTTTCAGAAAGGCAAAATTCTGAAGTCAAAACTCAGAAGTCAAATTTCAGAAATCATTATTCAGAAGTAAAGTTTCAGAAGTCAAAATTAAGAAGTCAAATTTCAGAAGTCAAATTTCAGAAGCCAAATTTCAGAAGTCAAAATTCAGAAGTCAAAATTCAGAAAGTAATCAGAATACAGAAAAAACATTAAATTTTTCTCAAAATTCAAAAACGTTTATTTATTTGGAAGGTATTATGTATAAAGAAAAGTAGTAAAATCTAAAATTTTAAATTGTGTGCAATGGCAAGCATGTAATTAATTAAATCATTTTCGCGTTCATCTTTTTCAATGAATTTACAATACTAAACAAAAGCTGATCGAAGTCTTTGTATTTTTTCTTGCGTTTTCGATATGGCTCACCTCCAGCTGAAAATTGCCGTAGTTTTGTTTCTGTTATTGCCTGTTCGTTTTTTATTTTATTTATGAAATTACACATGTTAGGGTGTGTCCCAAATGCATTTCGAATGGCCTTGTGCCACCCTTCGATAGAATTATTTGTTTGGGCTTCACCCAAACGACTTCTTCCGACGTTGCTGTGTTCCAGGAAGTGGCAATCCAATATAAGTTAGCTCGTAATAATTGAATAAGTTTTGTATTTCGGAATTGTATTTCTTTTCTTCGTTATCCAAATAAAATTCTGGAACAAATGCAAGTGCTAATAAATTTTTCAAATTCATCGCGAAAATTGAAAAATGTTTATAACTCTTTTGCAGCCCTAATGATTGGATATGTCTCCAAATGTTTTTGGAAAAGTGCAAAAAATATCTATGAACCGATGCTTCGGGAAACGAGTTTTTTACTGAATTAATTGCCGCCTTTTCGAAATCTAACATCACATATATAGGTTAAAATGAGTTTCCTTGTTCTAATAAAGTCTTCATTATGATATTATAGGTTTCATGTTTTTTATTACATACTAGTACATATACCAAGGGAATTATTAAACCATTTAAACCTCCTACAAATAATAGAATTTGAATAGAATCGAGAACTGTATTCAAATATATACATATAAAGGAAACACTTGCCATGCAATGTATGTATATAATTGGGAAAAAAGCGGAGAACAACAGAAAATGTGCCGTCCATATGAATCGAGGAGCAACTTGCTAAAAATTTCAAATTTTCTTCTGTGGGAAAAATTGATTATTTGGCCCACTATCAAATAGCAAAAATTGTTTTCCATCTATTGTTTGATAAACTCATTTTCAAGAATGAGTTCTCTGAGATTAATAGGATTTTTCGGAACGAAATTTAAAGCACGTGTTCGCCTGACGGTGCGCATCATTTGATCGACTGAAGGGAGAATCGGCCTAACAGCTATATTTGCATTTGATATAATCGGTCCTACAATATCTCTCGAGGTGCGACACTCTTCAGTAGCCTTTCGTTTTAAGTCTTTTGCCAATCGATAACATTCCACTTTCCTAGCATTTGGTGCATGTAAATGTAGTCCTGTTATCTTCATGTTGTCATTATTTTCACCTGGTTCCACGTTGTTATATCGAATTAATCTGGCACCACAATTCGATTCACTTTTTTACTAAAACATATTCACGAAAGTGAAAAAACTTCCAATTTTGTGAATTAGAATTAAGTTCTTACTTTCTACAGAAAAAATAATCTGTTTCATTATACGACCTATCGAATGTATATTCAAATCCATCGAAGAAAATGTACAATAACACGAAAAAGTGATGATAAAAAATAAAGTCAGTGATCATACATTAAAAATGTATTAGTAGTTTATACTTAAAATAAATCAAAACTAAAAAACCAAACATTTAAGTAATCAGAAGGCAGAAAGACATTATAACTTAAAATTTGGAAAATAACCAGATGGCTGAAAAAAATTCAGAAGTCAAATTTCAGAAGTCAAAATTTAGAAAGTAATCAGACAGTCTGATTACTTTCTGAATTTTGACTTCTGAAATTTGATTTCTGAATATTGACTTCTGAAATTTGACTTCTGAAATTTGACTTCTGAAAATTGACTTCAGCAATTTTGATTTCTGAATTTTTGTTTCTGAGTTTTGACTTCTGAATTTTTGCTTTCTAAAAAAAGACTTCTGACTAATGTTTTCTGAAAAAATGTGTTTCTGTATTTTTGTTTTCTGGATTAATGGGGGGAACCTTTTATCTTATGTCTCTTTGTATCGTTTCAAACCACTCCTGCGCCAAAAAGTATTCACTTCTAAAATGTTTCAAATATAACTACACATCTTACCGCAAACCTATTCTACTTACATAGTTGCACATGCTTCGCTGGCAGCTAAAAGAGCTTCTCGAACTTTTAAGCATCAAGGACTTGTGCTTGCATTATACGTAGGTACACTGGCAGCATTCTTGAGTGCTTATTTGTATATAAATTTCACAGTTTCTCGTTATTACACTCACACCACGATAAATATACTCGAGTATATATGTATGTATCTATGTGTTGCCTCGCAGTAAAGTTATATGTTGCTTGTTTTTTATTTAATCATTTTTTTTTCATCTTTCATGCCGTTGAGATTTGTTATTTATGTCGTGTTTGTGTCTAATGAAATTTAATATCATTTGCTCTTCGTTCAGCATCGCTTATGGTGTTAATGATCACGTAAACGCCCTGTTTATAAGTTTCCTTATTGCTGTCGGATCATGTTGATCAAAGCACCATTGGAATAGCACGCGACACACCAGCTTGGCTCTTATTGTCTCTTTTTTAAAGGCTGATTCTAATTTGCATAAAGAAAATTGCAACAATTGCGATTTTACATCCATAAGATGAAGAGTAAGGTTGTTGCTTGAGTTAAGGTCCTTTCCGTAATGAAGATGCTGCGACCAGAAAGTTTTCCTTTCAACTTCCGTATTTGAAATTAGAGGAAGAGGGAGTCTGACACTGGGTTGAAGCGGAGAGGTGGAGAAAGACCCTTATCACCGTTGGAACTACAAACTTGCGTCGGTTGCTACGAAACAGAAATAGCTAAAATGCCCTACTAAATGACGATAACGAATGATGTCACGATGATCCCGGAACACCATCATTACAAATAATGTCACCGCTTTGTTTAAAAAATGGCCGTGTGGTGCTAGTGTACTCCTCCTACTTCACTGAAGGCCATGGTTCCAAGCTCCGGGCAAACATAAATTGAAAATTTAGAAACAAGTTGTTTCAATTCGAAAAGTGGGGGCGTTCTCGGCAGCGGTTTCGCAAATATGCCGAGTGTACTTCTGGCATGTCAAGAGAAGCTCGGCCTTAATCTTCTCGGAAGTAAAGCGCGCAAATTGTTTTTTTTTCTTGATCCCATAGGGAATCAAAGTGAATTTGTCCGAAAGTATCCGTAGGAGTACAAAGAGGATCTGACCATTCCAGTTCAGGCGTAGAGATGTTCATCTCTTCTTAGGAGGACTGGTTTTCATATTGAGCAATTATTTCTTATGGGAGTGTTACCACTTGATTATTGGCGTGTTATCGTTTTGATATCGATTTTATATCGGAGTGCTACCAATTTGTTATCGGAGTGTTATAAGTTTGGCAGCGATGACTTTTCGGTTTGCTACAAAAGAGATGCCTATAAAATTTTACTATAAAATTGGTGACTCATCTGTAACCAAGCTATTACAAGCCGATAATAAACCAATAGTATGCCGATGACTCGGCCATAAGCAGTGCCCCAACGATAAAACAGTAACCTGAATGAATTAACTTGTCGGTATTGGTTGTTACCGACAAGAAAGCCGACGAAGCTTTAACCCTTCAGCGAGGTCTAGGTAACTTAAAAGTATTAGTTTCCTATACCTAAATATATCTGTATGTTTATACATCAAACTTCATGAATAGTTGGTATTCATACCTTTTTTATAAGAAATTTGGTTCAAATTTAAAATTTGAAAAATACATTCATATATCTACTGTTTAGGGGAATTTCAGCATATCGTGGCTGCTGTTTTCGAAAACGTCCTATCTCAGAAAACGTTTGAGAAACGCCCTATTTCAGAATTTGTTTTAAAAACGCCTTTTCTAGAACTCGCTTGAAGAATGCCATATCTCAGAATTTAATTTCATAACCACCTCAGCTCCGAGATCAGTTAGGGCGTTTTTGAAACACAATCTGAGATAGGGCGTTTTTCAGCCGAACTCTAAGATAAGGCGTTTTTGAAACAAGTAGGGTGATACTCAACTTAGCAGTGGATATAATAAAAAATCTATAATAAAACGAATTTGAACCCAATTTAGTCCTTTATCCCACAATTCTTAAAATGTATTTCAATAATATAAGCGATACATCAATCAATAACTCAAGCACATATCGTTCACAACCATTTACTTAAATAAATTAACAGAACCTGGGCATTTATTTTTACTATCACAAAAAGCGTACTATCCATTTATATTCATTCACTTTGCTCGTCAATTTAGTTATTTATTCCATTTCTTTATTTTCCAAATTTTTGCACTCAACTTCTTCATTAGATTATTGAATTTCATCAAAGAAAATGTGCGTAGTAAATAAATTGATGGTTATGCGAATACATATGGGATGAATATATGTGGGCGTTAAAAATAAATTTATTTGATGTTCTATAGAATGCGGTAAAAGGAGAGTTGAAGAAGGATGTGAGATATTTGCATATAAATAAAAACAACATGCATTTCTTCATGAAGCATTATATGTACATACATCGTGCTGTCAATTCAACTACATTTTTAACAACTCAGATAACAATCGTTTTATTTTCATTGGATTGGTATAAGGATATTTAAATCAAATTTTAAACACCAGTCTCATATTAGTTCCAAAATGTCGGAAAAAATCTTACTTTAGTCACGGTAAGATAATTTAAATACGGCCCTCTAGTCATAGTGAATTTGAACGACCCAATGATATTTTTCAATCTCAATTTGATATGAATTTGAAAACAAGTCATAATCTCAAGTGCATCATAAATATTTTTCGATAGCATTATCAAACTAAACAAGTAAGGAAAGCTAAGTTCATATGTAACCGAACATTACATTCTCAGCCGCCAAATTATATATTGCAAAACTTTTAAATTACCTTATTTTAAAAGTGGGCGGTGCAACGCCCATTTTCCAAAATTGTACTAATTTTCTATTCTGCGTCATAAGGTCAACCTACTAAGTTTCATCGCTTTATCCGCCTTTGGTAATGAATTATCCCACTTTTTCGGTTTTTTGAAATTTTCGATATCGAAAAAGTAGGCGTGGTTATAGTCCGATTTCGTTCATTTTAGACGGAAATCTAAGATGAGTCAAAAGGAACTTACGTACCAAATTTCATTAATATACCTCAAAATTTACTCAAGTTATCGTGTTTACGGACAAACGGACGGACATGGATAAATGAATTTCTTTAGTTTTGATATATAGAAGTCAATATCTATCTCGATTAGTTTATGCCGTTACGAACTTGGAACTTCAAAGAACGAATACTACGATAATACCAAGTCTCATTGATTTTTGCTAGACGTCTTAAGAACCTTAATGGAAAACATAGTTCAGTATAAAATTACAGATCATTTTTGGACTGAAAACCTTATCTTAACAAGTAAAGGTGTCTAAGTTCGGGTGTAACCGAACATTATATACTCAGCGTGAGCTTCAATTGCACATTTCATTTCAGATAAATTACTTTTCTACATAACACGTGGCACCGGCCGTTTCAAAAAAATGTCTCCCCATTTCCTCTTACAATAAAACTTGTAAGTGAAATATCAGTGATTCAAAACTATTTTTTGCTAAGTTATAGCTTATTATTCTAGTCTACGACCCTTTTAAACCTTTTAAACTTGTTTTATATCTAAGTTGCCGTGGTCTTTAACCGAACTCGTCCATTTTTTTGTAGAAATATTTGCTGCTATAGGGAAAATTTGTGTACCCAGTTTTATTAAGATCCGTTAATTTTTCTTCGAGTTCTGGCTACCGAAATATAGAAAATTGCTTAGTCATAAAAGGGGCGGTGCCGCGCCCATTTTTTTAAATTTGAAGTTTTTCCTATTTATTGTTTTAAATCCACTTGGGAAATGTAATACCATTGATATAAAGCTCTTTTCTGCAAAGATATATCTTATTTTATTCGTCCACGACCCTTTTAAGAATCTTTTATATAAAAGTGGACGTGGTCCTTAACCGATTTCGTAAATTTTTCTTCAAAGCATTCCTTATAGTAAAGGCAACCTCTCTGCCGAATTTTGTTACGATAAATTTAACGATTTTTGATTTATGATTAATAATACACTTTGTAAAATTGATTTTATCACAAGTGGGCGGTGCCACTCCCATTTTAAAAAATGTTTTCCAAATTTTTATCAAGAGTCTCAATATCATTTGACATGTGGAAATTTCAACATTTTAGGTATATTATTTACTAAATTATCAGGTTTTTTGTGTTTTCCAAAATGTTATATATATATAAATTGGGCGTGGTTATCATCCGATTTCGCTAATTTTCAATACCAATCTATTCTGGGTCCAGATAAGCTCGTGTACCAAATTTGATGACGATATCTCAATATTTACGCAAGTTATCGTGTTAACGGACAGACGGACGGACGGACATGGCTCAATCAAATTTTTTTTTCGATGCTGATGATTTTGATATATGGAAGTCTATATCTATCTCGATTCCTTTATACCTGTACAACCAACCGCTATCCAATCAAAGTTAATATACTCTGTGTGCAAAGCACGCTGTGTATAAAAAGCGTACTTTGCGGTGAAAAGTTAGGCTTCGTCGTGAGCCCCCTCTATATTTTACCGCTTATTTACCATTGAGTTGCTAATGTCAACCGCAGAGAATTTGAATTAAGTTTATTAACTTGTATTGAGTTAAGTAACGAGTTACGGTGGTTTGTATATGAGCAGAAAAGTTGTTATGTAGCTGATAAGCTTAAATTATTAAAAATTTTCGGAATGTATTGCATTAATTTTCATGTTTAAACATATTTGCTTGTTGTAATTAATTAGTTAACTATTTTTCATTGACAGGTTTTCTGTTTGTTATAGCGAAGCTGTCGATTATTTATCGAAAACTTATCGATACGTTTTCAAAAATTTTCGAGATACCATGGAAAGGTTAAGAATTTTTTATCAAAAATGCTCGGTTTTTTATAAAAAAGTTACCGTCTTTTAATGAAAAGTTATCGATTTTTTATCGAAAAGTTATCGTTTATTTATCGAAGTGTTATAGATATGCTATTACACAAATATCGATATGTGATCAAAAAGTTATCCACAACAAAAAAAAATTTATGCTTGGCACGATTTGCCTCGGAAAAGATTTAGCCGATCTTCATTTCCAATTACGTCGTGCTCCTTTTAATTTTTCTTACAAATTGGTGTTTTCTGACGACTCCAGTATCTGTATCTGTAAGGTAGATGAATTTTTACTGTTGAGAAGTTTTTCATGGCAGAATTATACTCGGAGGACCTTTAGTGTGGTAGGTGGAGCATGCTACCACCACACCACGGTGGATTCATTATCAAAAAGCTATCGGTTCTTTATCGATATGTTCTAAAAAAATTGCGATTTGTTATCGAAAGTGTATTCATTTGTTGTCAAAAGGATAGTTATTGATTTTTTATCAAAAAGGTATCGATAAGTTATTGATTATTATTGTTATCGGGGTGTAATTGTGTGTATTTGTTATCGGCGTGTAATCGTATGTGAAAGTTATCCATTTGTTATGGAAAATTTATCAATTTGATATCTAAAATTTGTCAATCTTTGAAGGAAGTATTACCGATTTTTTAAAAACGTGTTATCGATTTGTTAAATTACCAATTTTTTAAAGACGTGTTAACGATTTGTAAAATTAAAAACATTAGCTAACACGTCGTACTTCACGAGTACTCCGTACTCACGCTTTTCTTGGCTTCGCTTTTCCTTGTCTGGAAAACTTTGTCCGATGTGTGGCGGAATCTGTGATATTAGAAAGCGCGTCCACCAAAGCTATAGAGCTGAAGCGCGTAAGCTTGGATGGGCAAAAAATTATTTGAAGGAGAGACCAGCTATATATGTATGTATATTATGCAACCAGCAAGTCATCTCATTCCTGCTTAAAGAATCATTTAAAACGGCAAAAAGTTGAAAAATGGTTTGACTTGCAAATACTAAGGGTTCCTTTATCAGATGCAACATATTCTTGCTTAAATACTAGTACGTCTTTATTTTTTCTTGTAATCTTAGTAAAAATTTTTACATTTTCTAGATTAATACGATATAAATACATAAATACGCAGTGAATTTGCACTCAACCCAAATACTCGTTGTGTAAACTTTCATCACAATCATAAACATACATATTTAGCACACCGTGGCACTTCATATCCAAAATTATTGCGAATTGTTAGGCAACGAATGTGCAAAGAAAAAGAATGTTTGGAAAATAAGAAAAGTGTGAGTGTGTGGTGGAATATAGGAAAATAAATTACGTGGTACACCTGCAATTGTTTTGGTACGCCATTGTTATGGCGCGTTAATGTCTGTAGCTGCTATGCCTTGGGATGCTGCGGTTGACATTAAAAACTGAATGAATGAAATAAATTTTATTATTGTTGGAATTTCCTGAAATAAAATATACAAACATATACATGTACAAGCTACATATACTTCAAGGAGATCGAGACTTTCTGGCTTCCCTAGATTTTAAGTATTTCTTTTGAATGCCAACGAGGATTTTTTATATACAAGGGCATAGCAATATCGCAACACATATCAGGCGGATCTATTACCTTCAGTTAGTATATTTGGACTAGACGTAGATATATGCAGAGAATTTGGTGTTGGTGTTCCGCTGAACACTTGTGGTGTGCTTTTTTACAGATGGGTATCAAGTCAGCTAAGCAAAGGTTGGGAAGCCTCTTGCTGTTGTAGGATATCGATATCCTTCTGACCGTCAGTGGGTGACATTTAATTAGCCACAAAAATTGGATTTGGTAAGACTGCGTTTATAGGGCGAATCCATTTCCAGTAGTCTGAATAATTTGTTTGAAGTTATGGGCCCCTAGTTTTCCGAAATGTCCAAGCTTTCATATACTCCCACCTTAGCACATATACTACCGCAATGTATTTTTGGGGGTCGAAATATTACTAAAACTCAATCGTTAGGAGTTTTAGTACTTGGCCAAATATCGCCCTGTGACAGCACTGGCTATCACATTGTAACTCTGAATATAAGCCCTCACCGGATCACACGCCACGCAACCGATTACGTAATATACTTAAGTTTTTATGTTTAGAAAAATACCTATTTAGCAGTTTGTGTTGACGCGTTGGCATAGAAAATAAAGATCGACGGATCAATGGGCACAATTGCATGAAGCGTATACCTTCTAGCGATGTTACGGAACTTCGGGCGATTTGGTAACAGAGTTAAAATGTTTGATTCTCGTTTGTTGGTTAGTATTTTATTTCATATCATTTTCAAAGATTATAGAGGCACTGGTTTATTACCCTCAAATTGAAAAACTGCTAGAAAAGTTACTAAAAACCGTCCTTCACCCCTTCCCCACCTATTATTTCGTTTCACAAAAATTAATGCCAACCTTTCAACGATTAAAGTTACTTTTACTATTATATTATTTGTTTAATTTTTTGGAAAATCATCCCGTATCGGTATCGACCTCGATTCTTATTTTAGCTAAGCAAATTTAAATAATCCGGCTGCGATTATGAATACGTCTTTTTCGTAGCATCCATAATGCACACATACATATGTACCATATTGCAGTGATGTAGCGGATATCCGCAATCGTAAACGCGAATCATTTATATAATTCAGTGTGGAAATGAAAATATTGTTTCAGATGAAATACGGGATTCGTGCGTGAACGATAACAACCGATCATCAAAAAATTTTGAATCGCGCTCTGTTAAGATAAACATATGTATAAGATTAGAAAGGAATGGAAGGAAAAGAAAATAAACAAAAAGCAGCGGAAAGGAAACCAAAATAGAAGAGAGGAAGCTAAATAAGAAACCAAAACCGTTGGCCTGTTATCGATAGGCCATCTAAGTGTTAGCAATATATTATCGATAACACATTTCCTTTCTTATCAGATTTTTAAAAAGTTATCGTTTTCTTTCGAAAAGTAACTAGTTTGTTGTCGAAATACAATCGCTCTTCTTAGACTTATTATTGATATTTTTCGATAACTTTCAGATAACAGGTCGATAGTAAATCGATATTTTTTTGATTCGAAAGCAAATCGATTTTTAGCAAATCAATAACTTTTGCATACAAAATCTATAACCGATAAACGGATAACTTTTCGGTAAAAGTAGATAAAAACCCAATAACGAAACCGATTAGAAGCCTATAAGATTTCGCATTCATAAATGAATTTTTCCGAACCCTGCCAAATTGATTCCAAAATATTCCCGAAATGATATCTAAACAGTCGCTAATACAATTCCGAAATTATCTCGAAAAAGCTACGAATTATGCTTAAATGATTCCATAATGATCCCAAATTAGTCCCCGAAGTATGTCGTAAATAGGCTCGACGTGATTCTGAAATAGTCGTGCAAATAATCCCGAAAAAGTCCTTTACTCATTTCAAAAATGATTTAAACATATTTCGAAAACAATCCAAAAAAATCTAAATAATTCTGAAATAACCTCAAATTTGTTTTGGAATAATCCAAAATTTAATACAAATATAAAAATAAATGTAAGTCGCGTAAAACCTCCGAAGATATTTTAGGCCGAGCTTCTCTCCAATTTGCGTCGTGCTGCTTTAATTTTTCCTACAAATTGCGGGACGGATTCTACTATGCGACCTGCCAGGCATATGAGTTTTCACTGAGAGCTTTTCATAGCAAGAAATACACTCGGAGTTCTTGCCAAACACTGCTAGGGTAGACCCCGCTTAGAAAAATGTTCTTCTAATTCAAAAAATTGAACCCAGGAATCTTCAGCATGGATGACGGAGCACGTTACCACAACACCACGGCGGCCCCCGAAATCTGCTCAGAAATAATCTTAGTATGCCTTGAAAGTTAGACCTCTAGTGATATCAAATTGGTGGTAAGGTGCAATTGATCGGTCTGTAATACATACATATTCTGAATGTTCGACCAAACTATTGAAAGATCCTATGAGGATCGCTAACAGGACCTTGTGTCATAAAATATCTGTGTCCTCTCTTCATTTGGACTCTGTTAATCTAATAACTACCCCCTACAAAAATTTGTTTCTCAAATATCTTCACTGTGAAGACATCGTAGAGATTCTGATTCGAACAAGCAGACACATACGCATTGCTATTCACTTTCAGACATTCGCATTCGCATACGCGCATGTCTAAGATTTCATATTCGCCTCATGCCTGGTTTGTGTGTATGGATGTATTTATGTATGTACATGCTGGCCAGCTTCACTAAATTGCTTTTAAAATTTTCTAATTCATTTGCGTTATATTATTTTCATCTATTCGATCATCACCGACACTCATCCACACGTCAGCTTGGCAGGGCAGCTTCCTCACAAATCTGTAAGTATACTAGGAATGTACTATAGATTTATTCGCACTACATATCCGTTCACGTATAACATGTGTGTGATGTTAAAACGATTATTGAATGTGCAAATTATAGGTTTACGTTTATTATAAATTCATGACGATTAAAAATATTGAGCTTTTAAATCCACTTCATGGATGGACCGTAAATAAAAATGCGTCAACGCAAATCACGGAAGAATGAAATAGCGGAGATAAATTATTCAATACCGGGGTGTGATGGTAGCGTGCTCCGCTTACCACACCGAAGATCCTGGGTTCACGCCCTGGGCAAAGCAACATCAAAATTTTAGAAAACATCAATTAGAAGAAAATTTGTCTAAGCGGGGATCGCCCCTCGGCAGTGTTTTGGCAAGCACTCCGAGTGTATTTCTGCCATGAAAAGCTCTCAGTGAAAACTCATATGCTTTGCAAATGCCGTCCGGGTCAGCATAAAACAAGTAGGTCCCGTTCTGCCAATTTGTAGGAAAAATAAAATTAGCACGACGCAAATTGGCAAGAAGCTCGGCCTTAAATCTCTCTCGGAGGTTGTCGCGCCTTACATTTATTTTTTTAATTATTTAGACAAATAGGCAGTGAACGCACAATATATTAGAGGGCATAGGTTCAAGCTTTGGAGAATAGTTGGTGAGGGAATTGAGATCTAGAACAGACATAACGAGCACCAGTTTTCTCAAAAATTTCATATTACGCTTAATGACCGCTAATGATGCGAATGCTCTATAATAATTTGAGCTTGCTGCCGAAAGTATGTGATGTTGTGGATAATTTTAAAGATCTTCTAAAATTAAATTTATTTGCAAATGGCAGACTAAATTGTGTCATAATTTTCTAAATTTTTTTTTAATTATTTTTAATTGCTGTCAAAAAATTTATGGCAAAACGTATTGACAACAGTTAGTTGTATTGACAAATTTATATGCAATGTCACAAAAAATCCATAAATAAATTTTGGAAATCAGCCAATCAGTTTTAAAATCCATTTCGTTAAATTAAAAATTATATAAAAGTATAAACAGGATTATCGAGCTGTAGGCCACAGATTGGATTGATTAAAGCAAAAACAAATACAAGCAAATTGTGTAGCGCTACAAGTTTCGTGTCAGTGATATTGTCTAAATGTCGACGTCATTTAGAGATGGACTTCCAAATTGTAACATTCAGAATCCGAAAGTACATTTAGAAGAATGTGAGATAGGCAAAATAAGCTATGCTGACACAGTGGTCGAGGTCTGATAGAGTGAAGGTTGTACAGTGTAACTTCGTTAATTGTTCGGACTTACATATATCTGGGCTATGTCGGAGAATTTCTATCTTCATTTCGTGTAATTGGTTCGCCAGTTCAATATAGGTCGGAACTAGTGGATATTGCGTGCTATTTAAACATTAATTGCGACCTTGTCGACATCATTTGTCTGATGTTTCCGGTGTGAATGTTTGTTTGTTTAATAGTTGTGCTCAATTTATACTACTAGTAAGAAGTGAATGAGCTTAACACCGGCTTATAATAATTGAATATAGTTTATTTTGTATTGCTTTCGGATCATTCATGCTGATATCGATATCATCTGTCATTTCATTTCGGTATTGCGCTGTTGATTATATGGGATATTTTCAGATTAAGTGTGAACTATCTCGAATGAAAGCCGAAATCGTTTCTATATAGAGCAGGTTATTGTCTGTGTCGGGATAAGTTTGCAACTATGTTCGTAACCATTGTGGTCATTTTGGGACGGTCTCAGATTGTGATTCGTTATTGCGGAACTATTATTCCATGATGTCAGTTATGATCGAGATCTTACGGTCGGGACGATCCAATAGTCCAAATAAATGATTTATAAATTCTCTGTTGACTACTGTGAAATGTGTTGTGAGAAAACTTTGAACTTCTTGATAGCTGCGTAAGTTGTGCTCGGCATCATTCACAGCCGATCGCGTATTATCAGGTTAATTGGCTCTAAATTACAAAAAAGTTAGCAACTCTATAAACTGCAAAACGATTGACATAATTTTAACCAGTCTACAAAAAAGTACAGACTTCTAACGAAATGCCGTCTAAATAAGTATCAGTTCTAAGAATCAGCGATGTCAAAGATAGAGCGTTACAAAAAGTATCTGCTTTATAACATAATATCAAATTAATAACCAGTTCTATAAAGTTACAGTCTGAGAAAGCTGCGTTTCCAAAATATACAAACTTACAAAAGGGTGCCAGTGATGTTTTATCGGAAACTGCGGGTTACAAAAACGTTCAAAAAATAAACGATTTGCGGTCACAAAGAATTAGCAGTACTAAAGAAGTTACGGACGACTGCAAGTGTATAAACGGTAGTTGCTATTCTAAAAGTTAACCATTTGTCCAAAGTATAACCAGGTTACACAAAAGGTTTCCAGTACTGAAATTAAGTACAAACACTATCACCGCTTTGAAAGCATTAATAGGTTACTGGTAAAAGCTGTTATATTTGATAGTTAGAGAATCAATATCGATATATTAGCGTTTACCAACAAG
>JARSSU010047168.1:0-67870 GCA_029619165.1 Eurosta solidaginis
CATACAAATTGAACAAAATTATATTATAAAATATGTATATATTATTAAAGCAGTTGTCGGATGGACTGTGATGCCGAGTAACAGGAATTGATTATTAGTGCTGTCGGAATGGAATTCTGTCAGCAGCTGATGTATATTTGTCCAGATGTTGCGATTTATTGGGTTTTAAAAGACGGCGAACCCCCCTAATTATCCACCTCGACCTCCTTATCATGTATCTAAACGCGAAATTAAACATTTAATTCCTTTCATTATATATACAATGGTGCTTACAAATTATAAATAACGAGTACTCTACAATAACAACAACCTGCTACAACAACACCAACCCAAATCTTAAAATTAATAACTGACAACGCCCTTTATTAATAGATGAAAAACGATTGCAATAATCTCTTACTTGTTCGGCGCACAACCACAGGTGCCCATCCTTTAACAACTTGAGAAAATCGAAACGCTCCTGTATTTGCATATTAACGTCCATCAATACATAAAGTTTTCCGCTCAACATTCGGCATTTCAGCAATCATGTTGAGAATTTTATCCATATATGTAGTTAAACTGTTCGTAACAAGTATGATGAAAGTATAATCATTGGCAAACGTTCAATTATTAAACATACAAGCAACAAATTTCGCGTATTAAACGCTGGTAATACTTGACCTAATACTTATGGCGGTATTTTCTGGTTATGGGCAAGCGTTCAAAAAATCTTTAACACTTTTTAGCCTTTAAACCATTCTTATCGTCCTCGGCAAGGCGCCTTATTAGTTCGAGAAGCCGTTCACTCTGACCCTTATTAGTGGCGGTCATACTAGCCTATAGTAAGAAAACATAGTGAAAATTTTAATTATTCTTAAATATCAATTAATGTTAATTTTGTATCTACCTGGAATGATTCAAACAGATGATCCAATTGTTCGGGCGTAAAATCCCAAGCTAATTTCGCCAAAAGGTCATGCACATTCTTAACAATTGCTTCATGTTTGTTAATCTGTGCACGCCATACTGTATCTAAATCTTCAAGTGTTGAGGCGTGTTCTTTTATAGAAATCGTATTTTCTTCTCCAGCTTTTCAACATATTGTAGCTGAGCAAGGCAAGTCTTTCGAGCACAAAACATCGGAAAGTTTGATATAATTCTAGTACCAATAAAATCGCAATGAAAAAGCCAACATTTTTATATTAAATTGTTTACGTGTACTTACGCTCTGCCGTCAACCAATCCATTTCATCATCGGGCATACAATGCTGTTGTTGTTGTGTACGATGTGAATATGAGCTTAGCACTATATTGATTTCATTTAGCGCATTCATTTTACCATTGAAGCTAGATACGTGTAATAGGCGCAATATCATTTTGAGACGAAACAATTCCAGATCACGTAAGAAATCCTCTTCTCCAGGCAAACGACTTGCTAACACACGTGCCGACTTTACAATACCATTAATATAATCGTTCCACCCCTCCGGTTTGGCCTGGCTATCACATCGAAAATCGAATTTGAAATTGGTATTTGACAAACTCAACTCTGTCGAAAAGTTTCGTTGGTGTATCTAATTTTCAAGCGACTAGAAATTTTTAGTCGATGCTGTAGCGGTAAGAAACTAATTGTTTAAAATGTAAGTTTTTGTGTATTTATTTCTACTTTTTTACAACCTGCTATAATTTTAAACTATTGTAATTAATTTTATATAGTTCCAAGTCGTGAGTACACAGCAACAGCTTGAAAGACTGGTTTCAATTATGGAACAAAATCCCCATAAAGCAAAGGAACTTCCATTATAGAATGCAACTTTGCTTGATGCGCTCAGCCTCTCGTAATTCAATTTTATTCATCTTTCACAAATAAGTGAATGCCGTTTCCACGATCGGTTGGTAGGATCCCTTAAAGAAATATAGGAATAATAAACTCGGCTATTTGTGCATTCCTGCAGCAGTTCATCTGTACTGTACACCAGTCCAGACGCTTCTTTGGACAGTCTGAATTTTGGGAATAAATCTATAAACAAAAAAAAGAAAAAAAAAACAAAAAAAAAAGTAAAAAAAAAATAAAAAAGGAAAAAACAAAAAAAAAAAAAAAATAAAAACTTTAATTTTTCAACAATTTAACAACTTATTAGAAAGCACACTTATCCGGTGGTGGGATTCACTTCCAAAGGATTTGAAGCTCTTACCCTCTCCTACTTCTGCTAGCCCAGTAAGCTTTCCTCTCATCTGACGAAATCATCAAACCACAATTCCGTTGTAGTCAACTTTTATTTTTAATATTTGCTTTAATAACTAGTTCTCTTTTGTTTATTTATCTATTTTATTTGACGATTATTGAAAATGTGTCTATTGTGAAACTTTTGAATTTAATCAAATTCACAATACTGCTTGCCTTCATCGAACGCGCGTCGTAATACCGAATGAAATTCTTTTCGAATCAGCTTCTTTCCGACCACGGGTCTAAGATCGAGTTTGTCGTCATAATATGGGCCTTAGTTTATGAAATATAATCTTTTTAATTTCCAAATTTAGTAAATTTCAACTTAACTCGTCACTTAAAAGTCCGGTCGCACATTGTCCGATAGCGTATCAAAGAAACGCGTATTTGCGTCAAGTTAAAAGTTTATTCGAGGAAAACACGTGTCGGTACTATTGTCGCTTTTTTTCGTGTGTTTGCAATAAACGAAAACAAAATGAAGGTGGTAATAGTGTGCCGCTCCGTCGACATGGTGCCCCTATTATGAGTATTATTCGATCTTCGCTGGCTATCGAAACATCGAAAATCGAATTTGAAATTGGTAATATGAAAACTCATATCTGTCGGAAATTTTCGTTGTGTATCTAATTTTCAAGCGAACAGAAATTTGTTTTTCGACGCTGATATCGACTAGAAAAGATTTGTTTTCAAAATGTAGTTTTTCGTATTTAAGTTTCTGACTTTTTTACCTACCTAGTAGTAATTTTCAACTATTTGATTAATTTTAATAAATATCCAGTCGTGAGGTAGCAAAACAACAGCTTTGAAAAACTGATTTCATTATGGAACAAAATCCCCATGTTAGAAACGGAACTTGCACATTAATAAATGGAACTTTGCTTGCTGCGTTCAGCCTCCTCGTAATTTCATTTTATTCATCTTTTCACAAATAAATCCTTCCAAGAACATTCAACACCTCTGTAGTACCACCAACACAGTCGACTGGGCCAAGTCCGAGTGCGTTTTTTCGTTTCCAGTTCGCAGTTGGTAGGATCCCTGAGCACACAAATCGGAAACGTTACCAAAATTAAAAAATATTAGTAACTAATTTTGGCTCTTGTGGAATTGCTGCAGGCAGCTTCATCTGTACTGGACAATAGTCCATGAATGCTTTCTTTGGACCGTCTGAAATTTTGAACAATCTATAACAAAACTTATAATTTCAACATTTAACAACTTATTTAGAAAGCTACACTTATGTACGGTGTGGAATTCATTTCCAAAGGATTTAAGCATTTCACCGTCTTCTACTTCTGGTCCTTCCTAGTAGCCTTTCCTTTTCCCATCTGACGAATAATCAAACCATCTTCCGTTGTAGTCATACTTTTAATTTTAAAATATTTGCATTTAATCTAGTTTTCTGCTTATTGTTTATTTATTTTGGCCCCTATTATGAGCATCTTTCGTCTTCGATCTTCGTTTGGCTATCGAACATCGAAATCGAATAGAAGTTTAGTATTATGACACCTCATCTCTGTCGAAAATTTTCGTTGGTGTACCGAATTTGTAGCGAATAGAAAAAATAAAATAAAAAATAAAATTTTTGTTTTTTAAATTTTTTTTGGTGTGTGTCGAACCAGCTGTATCGAACAGAAAAGAATTGTTTTTAAAATGTAAATTTTTTTTGATTTATTTCTAATTTTTTACTACCTAGTAGTAATTTTTAAAATATTTGAATTAATTTTATATAGGTCTCAAGGTCGTGGTACAAAACAACAGCTTGAAAGACTGTTTCAATTATGGAAAAAAAATTCCCATATAGCGAAATAACTTGGCACAAAGTTCATGTACAAAAAATTGGGATGATAATAAACAGTGGAGCTTGAACTGTTTAGTAGGACCACCAGTAAGAACGACGAAAAAGTGTAAGGTGACTAAAGAACCATAGAGTCAATTCTGTATAATACAACTTTATTTTCGTCGTCTCAGGTGTGGCTGACATGAAGTCAAAAACAAAAACAAAAAATGTCGGAGAACATAGTGGATACCGTTCAACTGGTGGTGACCAAACAGGTTAACTTCTTTACGCATCAGAAGAGTCCTATAATTTGGTTTGTTAAGTCTTCAACCAGTGTGATCCACATTGTACAAAGCAATGGCCTTAGTACTATAATGCGAATGAAAGAATTGAGATATGATTGTGGAGCGATTATATAGTGATAACTTAGAATCGGATGAGAATTTTGGAAGTAAGTGGCCGCAAGTGGTGCACCTGATGAGGAAGGCACGAAAAGCAAATCGAAAAAGTGCAGCAAAACGGATCGGCTCAAACTATTGCAAGAGCAGACAGCATCAAAAAATGTTTACGAAGAGATTGCTGAAAACATTGAAGAGATCAAAAAAAGTGCTCTTGAGACAGAAAAGTGGCGAAGTAGAACGTATAGCTTGAGTACAAGTAGAGGACGTGATTTTTTGAAATTGAAACAGGAAAAACTGGATTGTATAAAAGCCAAATGAAAAAATAAGGCGCATCACAAAATTTATGCTTAAGTGCTGAACAATACCTGATTTTTGTTTTTTTTTTTTTTTTAAACCAAAAAAAAAACCATTTATGAACTGAATGATATTTTTGTTATAACCAAATTTATAATAAAATTTAAGACTGTATATGAAAACTGAATCTTTAGCTTTTAAGAACCATAATGAAAGTTAACCCAAATATTTTTTTATATATATACATGTAATATGAATTTTTTATTCAATAAATGAATTATCTACAAAACTCGCAATATTTGTTTCTGATTTCTTCTGCTTCCGAGTTGTTTGTGGATTCACTTTCGGCGAATGGGCTATCATGGGCGTCTTCTTCATTAGATAACTCCGTCTACAGAAATTTGTTTGTGCAAAGCCGCACCTACTTTATAATTTGTAATTGCTTTGTCTGGTGTGTAGTGAGGGCTCTTGCTGTTCCAAAATGTGATTTTCAAGGCCGCCATATTGAATTCACAAAATCCATGTTTGCTCCCGGATATTTTGCATTTATTCTCGTATATTCATAGAAATGGTCACAAACCTAAAAATATTTGTATAAAGAATTGTAAATTTATGTATTTACAACCTGAAACTATATCAAAATGGTACACTTACAACATAGCATAAGCGTAGAATCCTTTTCTGTTGTAATTAAATTCTGTAATTCTTTGTTGGCAGCAACAATTTTTATGTGTGTGCCATCAACGCAGCAATAATCCCCTGGAATTCTGCTAACATTATAGAATCAACTTTATTGATGTAGCTCAGCCTCCTCATAGTGAATTTTAATCCATCTTTCACAAATAAAAATTTCCAAGACATTCAACACCTCTGTGTAGAACTACAGACACATTCGGCTTGGCAAGTACGAATGCTTTTCTTTCCAATGCCTCAGGTTGGTAGGATCCCCGAGCAACGAAATCGGACTGTTGCATATTTTAGTATATTATAATATGCTTGGCTCTTGTTGCTTGCGAAGGCTTCATCTGTCACTGGACAACAAGTCCATGAACGCTTCTTTGGACAGTCTGAAGTTTTGAATAAATCTTATAAAAAAAACTTATAATTTCCACAATTTAACAACTTATTTAGAAAGCTTACCTTACGTGTGGAATTCATTTTCAAGTATTTTGAAGCACTCCCTCACGCGTCTTCTACTTTCCTGGCTAGCTCCAGTAAGCTTTTCTCTTCATCTACGAATCATAAAACACAATTCCCGTCGTAGTCATATTTTATTTTCAATATTTGCATTTTAATAACTAGTTCTGTCTTTTGTCTATTTATTTTTATTTTATTTGAAAGCTGAGGAATGTGCTATTATGAACTTTTGAATTTTATCGAAATTCACAGTAATGCTTGCTTCATCGAACGTGATGCGTCATAATACCGAAAGAAGAAATATGCATATCGATCAGCTCTTTCGACACAGTCGCAAGATCTGAAAATGCTCATAATAGGAGCTTTGATTTTATTTGACAGAGTATTGAAATGCGCTATTGTGAACTTTTGAATTTATCGCAATTCGCAATAACGCTTGCCTTCATACGAACGCGCGTCATTACTACCGAATGAAAATTCGTGCAATGCAGCTCTTTCGACCAACAGTCGAAGATCGAATTGTGCTCATAATAGGGGCCAATATCGTTTTATCTTGGTAGAACATATAGGGTGGTGGCACGTCGAAATAGAAATACAAATAAACATACACTATCACTGTATCTGTTTTTGTAAAAACACTTTTAATAATTTGTAGTCTAATATTGGGAAATTTAGAATAGCACCCCCCGAGTTCGGGTAAAACTTGGTATCACTGAATAGGGAGTTGTCCCGATCACAAATATATATATTTTAAAGTGCGCAAACTTATAATTTAAAAGTATTTGTTGTTAAAGTTTGCAAATTTAGCAAATTTCTATAGCACTAGGGGGACTTATGTAACCCGTGCTATAAATGCCTTATAAAGTGTGTAAACGTATAAAATTTACTAGTTTTACGCACGAGCTGTCAAATTTTTGTATGAAAAATCATTTACACATAGGAGGACTCATGATACATATAAACTTATAAGGTGTAACATTATATCCATTTACACGCGCGGTTAGTATGAACGCACCTAAGTAATACTCTTGATAAACTTGATTGTTTTTCAGCTGTATTATTCCAAAAAATTTTTTTGATTGTTATACAAATTAAAAAATACCAAGATTAAGTGAAAAATCAAAACTAAAACGCCCTTTACTTGCTGAGGTTGGACGATGTTTTGATGAAAATGCGTCTGGAAGTCGTCTGCAAGGTTGCATTCCATTTGAGTGTACTCGCCGTTTACACATGAAATGTGCGCGCGCCGTAGTAAATTTATACAATTGTGTGGTAAATGACTCATACAAAATTTGACAGCGCGTGCGTTGGGGTAAACTAGATAAATTTATACCATTGTACAGGTTTACAAGTATGATATGTATGAGAGGGAAACAATTTCCTCTCCCTTTCTAACACACGGCGCAGTTTGACACTATCGGTCCCAGAAAGTGTCAACCTAGCGTGCAACCCAGTAGGACACTGCGTGAACATGAGGTTATTGACCACTGAACGAAATGCAGTGTGTCAAATTACCGTGCTTCGTCGAAGCGACACAGGGAAGCAGGGATCGGAATATCAGATTATGGTTGCTGTGATGTGTAAATTTTTGAACGAATTTAGTAGCAATTTTAAGTGCAGCATATGGGTCGCCTTCAGGAAAATTATTAAAAAAGTCTTCAATTGGGGTATCCTGAGGACGCGTAGTATTTCAGAATTAGAAGTACAAACACGTAGTGAGTTTTAAGTTGTTCTACCCGTGCAATAGTCCTCCGCTCGAAAAACAAGTGTTGAAACCAGAGGGTCTCGACTGCAATAACCCGTCCAAAAACAAAAGCGGGAAGGAAATCGGGCAGAAAGAAAAATGGATGATAGACGGCGTTTTGTCCTGTTGTCCAATATATCCAAGAGAAAAAGTATTCGAATTATTGAGTCGAGGGCCAACAACGCGTCTATTAATACCTCCCCCCGACGGTTTTGGTTCGTGTTTTAGCAATCGTCCCCTGTATAAGTATCACAATTTGTTAATTAAAATTGTCCAAAATATAGTGTTATTATAAAAGAGATGTAATTAAGTGTTACGTTTGATAAGTAAATATATATTTTCTTTGTAATATAAGGAAAAAAAATTTTAAGCGTTTTCGCGATAGCAGCTACTACACTTTTTTGTCCTAAGAAGTACAACTTGCCAAATATCATCCACAAAAAAAAACCGAACAAGAACAAGCATTTTATCAGGTGAGCGTGGCTTGTATGTGGCGTGGCTGCTACATATCCTACTTGTAGACCTGTACATGATTTATACGTTTACACACTTTATAAGGCATTATATAAAGGTTACATGAGTCCCCCTATTTGTATAAATTTACGGCGCACTTTCATTGTGTAAACTAGTGTTGGGAACTATCGAATGAATTCAACTATCGATAGTTAGTTACTGAATGATTTTAACTATCGAACGAATTTTTTCATTCATTCATTCATTCATTCATTTGATTTGTTCTTTAGCTTGCCAGAAGCCAAAAGAACAATCTCTGGATTGTTTTAGTTACCCCTCGGGGTAGCTAAAGAACAAACCTATATAAGACAAAAAACGTCGTGTTCCAATGAAACGTGATCCAGATACGGCTAGAGATTTAACATGCAAATGCGACAACAATGTGAACCATATGGATCAATTTGTTGTTGCATTTGTATGTTAAATTTCTATCCGTATCTGGATCACGCTACATTGGAACGTAACAAAAACGTTAAATATGACTAAAATGGTGTAAATTTTGCTTCAAGTAAATAATGAAAATATTCAATTTAAATGCCTTTGTTACATGTTATGCAAAGCGCATGAATGATATGCAAATGACCTTGGTTCGCAACCCACTAAGTTTTTTGGTCTCCCCCAAACCTGTGGGGAGATTTTATGCCTCTACAACAACAACAACAGGAAAGAGGGTTACTTAAGATGGATTTTTATCTGTATTATTCAAATCTGTTTCAGAGGCATTATTGATTGCCTTAACTTATATAAGCTACTGTTTTTTTTTCAAAATTCAGGTCACGTTTAATTAATATAAAAATTGCACATTAAATTTCACTTATAAAAGAAACATAAAACAAATATATCAAGCACTTAAATACTAAAAGTCGCTATAGTTGTTCTAGCCAAAATCGGATAGTGCATGAGGGTCTATATTAAATTTTCGCCGCAGAGATGGCAACTGATTGCGTTATTAAACCGCTAAAAAAATTGATTGTAAAGTAAATAACACAAGTATGTACATAGAGTTGACATGAAAAATACCTTCAATGTTTAAATTGCTGTTCAAAAATATTATCATGTCTAGTTTATCTCCTTTAAGTCGGTTTCTCCTGTCGTTAATTATTTGCCCTGATTTCGAGAAAACTCGTTCTGACGGAACCGATGTTGCGGGTATACATAAATATTTTTTCGAAAGCATATATAGTTCCGGAAATGTTGACTGGCTACGATTCCAATAGTCTAGGGGATTATTTGAGCGATCAACAAAATTTTGCCTTAGATATTGCTCCAACTGAATATTTGCATTGACATTGGGCGCGTTTTGACAAATTGTTTTTGCTTCAGCAACTCTTACATCGAGAAGGTCCCAGAGAGATACTTCGCTGTTATCGACCGATGCTTCTCTTGGGGTGTTGGTAGAAACACTTGTGTTTTGTTGCCGTATTAGGGAAGTTACTTCTTCCACTAACCATTTTGTTGTATTATTTGCATTAATTTCATTACCGAACGCAATTTTTTTAAACCTAGGATCTAGGAATGTTGATTTGGCGCACATTTTGTCAGACTCCAACTGCCCTAATCGTCTCCAAACTACCTCTAACAATCTGCTCTTCAAACTTTCTCCCTCTACAGTTTTCATTTTGCGATTTCGTACTGCGTATTGAAGACCTCTGATCAGGGCGCACTACCAGTGACATCGTGGGATAATTTTCTCCTGACAATTCAGTTGTCATGGCCTCTACGGGCTTGAAAAGATTAGTGTAGTCCAACAATGTTTCCCATTCTGATGAATTGAGGAAATCAGGAGCATTTGGTAAAGAAGTTATTATGGCAGAGAGTGGTTCTTTTACCAAGCATATGCGCTCCATCATTATAAGGGTGGAATTCCACCGGGTAGGGACATCTTGTTTTAACCTCAGTTCAGTAACGCCCATTTGCTTTTGCATATTTTTTAATTTTTCCGTCGCTTGAGAACTATGGTTAAAGTAAGTGACTATGGCACGACGCTTGGTTATGAGCACAGTAACTTGTGGAACAGCTTTGATGGCATCAATTACACATAAATTTAATGTGTGCGCTACACATGGGTGGTGGTGCTTCTGTAGCATTTCAATTATAGCCTTTTTAATATTAGCCCCGTTATCACTTACTACAGTAACTATTTTGTCAAAAACGGACCACTCATCAAATATTAACTTCAATTCTGTAGCTATATTTTGGGAGGTATGATTTCCTAAGATTTCCTTTGTTGATAAAACTGCAGAAATCGTTTTGTTATCCCGAACGAAATGACTAGTAACTGACAAAAAGATTTTTGACTATCAGAAGTCCACATATCAGTTGTAACTGAAATATGTGTTACAATCAGGCATGCTTAACCAACGAACCGATATCATTTCGTTACGATATTTAACGTTAATAAACGAAACAAAGTCATTTCGTTTCGTTTATTAACGTTAAGAACGTCAACTTAACGAAATGATTTTGTTTCGTTTTCTGCCATATCAAAACGAAATCAAATCGTTTATGTTGATTATTAATTTCAAACTATGCTGGCAAAGCTGATTGATGGCGTAGTCATTAAAGGTGAAAGCATTAGCCAAGCTGATTGCAACTTCTCTCATGAATTTTGACAGTGCGAACATTTCTCAGAGTATTTTTGACATTACCACCAACGAATTACACAAACAAATTACATGGAGTTTGTTTGTGTATGTCCGCTCGCTGTTACCACCTTACGGCTTCACCATGGCTATAGCATTGCCAGCACAATTCAAACACAAAGTATCACGTTTTTCTTAACGTTTTTAACTTTAACGAAAGCTTTTCGTTTCGGTTAAAAACGAGATACAATTTATCTTGATAATTTCTTTCACTTCGTTTTCTGACGTCGTCGCGTCAAGTTCGGTTTTCCCCACAACTCAACCGCGTGCTATCAAGGGGCTTTACTCACGCGGTTTGAGAATAAAATGGCGGATAGTGCGGGAGTCGAAAAGACAATATTAATTAAAAATACTTACAAATTGTGTGCTGTATTGTAAAAATATGCAAATTGTGCATATAAATAACAAATGAAATGGATAACCTGGCGTGGGCCACATAATACCAACTCGATTTACGTAAAACTGTCGTAACGGGAAAATCATTGAAGACACTTGGCAACAAGCCACTGAAAATTAATGTTTTTACATACATACAAATGGAAATAAAATTCTCGGAAATAAACGGGATAATTTAACGGAGTAACTAAAATGTACAGTCATGTACACATAACCTGAATAAATATAAAATATAATAACGGAAAAGACGAAAATTACCAAAATTGGACAAAAACAACAATGGAATGGACTGGGGAATCTGTATATATTGAATTAAAACTTACAAAATACACAAATTAAATAAACGAAAAATAATTACCAAAATTGGACAAAAACAACAATGGAATGGACTGGTGGAATCGAGATAAAACTTACCGGATTAGACAAATTGGATTTGAATCATACAACCAAAAAGTGATATTTAAACAAAGAAAGTGGACAAAAATACCAACTCAAACTGAAAATTAACAAAAATTGAAACTATTGTGATATGAAGATTTGGAAAATATCAACAAATTAAAGACCTGTACCAAATTAAATTGGACATAAACACAAATTTTATAAATAATCAAACATACATATAACTATAATTTGAAAATAACCTGGCGTGGTGCCATGAAAAAACCAGTTAACAAAGCACATAATTAAATACAAATAGCAAGCTACTACACATGGTTCTGGCCAGTTGGTATTACCATTGTGTATTAGTGGAGCCTAAATTACTTACATACTATGGAAAGTTAATCCAGAAATTAATCATTTTATGCATTGGACAATAACCTGGAACTGGGACTTTCAAATATAAGAAGGTCCTCCTCCATGCAATCAAATCCCAAAATAATTTCTTTATCGATAATATTTCGAAGTGTTTCAACGGAAACGGTGGAAATTTTTTGATAAACGATTAGCTTAACGTTAAGGTGCATCCCTGGTTACAATGTTGAGCAAGTAATGCAGTTTCTTTCTTACTTCATTGTATTTAAAAGGTAGCATTGTATTTGATAAAACTTTTCTGTTTGGCAAGGAATATAATGGCTGAAGCTTTTTTGTATATTCTACAAATCCTACATTGTCAACGATGGAAAGTGGCTGCAAGTCGTTTGTAATCATCTTTAAAAGAGATTCATCAATATTATTTTTTTCTTGCTCTGAGAGCTCAGAACGTGTGCTGGTAACAAAAAATTTTGTTTGAACAGTCCTTCTCAAACATCCACTATTGGAAATGTCTTCGGTAGGTACTGTTAACGAACTGCGCGCTGCACTCCCTGCAGTAGTTGACGAAAGAGAAGTGGAACTACGTTCCTCTTCTGCAATTACTGGCGCTATTTCTCCTGAAGTTAGATTACTATGTTCTGAGCATGGTGGAATCACCAGGTGAAGTAAATAAAAAGAGATAGAAGGTGTACGCTATCTGAAACGGTAGGGATGTATTTTCAACGGTCAGAAGAGGGTAAAATGTTTACCCGCTTTGGAAAAGTAGGAGTAGAAAAACAAATGCCTTGCTACGAAAGCCATTACAGACTGTTTCTTTTTCAGCATATCAGTGCAACCTAATGCCAATACAAAAGGGATACACAAGACCAGTGCGAACTTATATTACTTTAGGCATCGAATAAAATTAAAAACTTAAACTGCGATGAGTAGTAAAATTCAAGAATGCGTCTAAAGTAAACTGACCTCAACTTCAACTTCAGTTGAAGCTTTTATCGAAAAACCGGACATAAGTGGGAGAGGTGTTATCCATTATATAGTTGAACTGTAGGAACTTTGCGCACTTAAATGGGTTTCGGGTTTGATGAAAAGTTTTACAGTCACACTTGGAAGTGATCGTAATACTTTTAAATGTGTTTCGATCTCTAAAAATCCATTGTTCTTTCCATCTGCTCTGTTGATTTGACATTGAGAGTTGGAAGTAAAACATATGACCTTTTAATATATCATACAAACTTGATCAGAAGATCTCCCATAAGCTCTTGACAGTTAATTCATGATGTATTACTAATGGTCCCAAGTTATTATTTACTAAATATGTCAGGGGATATAATAGGAGTCGGCCTAGAACCAGAAGGTGCTAATCCAAGCGAGCCGGATTCATATATTCTAATTTACAATCCATAACAGCAACATTCTTCTTATCATAGTGGTCTAATTTTTAGGCCAAAACAAACATAGTGAGTAACAATTTTTCGTAATTGTATTTAGAAATCCATTGTTTTAGCGAAGTGTTTACATAAATAAGGTGTAATACGATAGTTTTGTTGTTCTTGCACATTTTTCGAAAGTCTTCAGTAGCGCTGCACAGGCGAAAATCCTTGTTGGATATGACGCGAATTCAAATAGTTTGTTTTAACAAAGACCGGTTTCAAATTTTTTTGGAACAAATTAAACATACTTATATGATGGAAACATCAATAATATAAACGCAATAGTTAAGCACGACCTTACTTATGGAAGCCCACACCAAAGATACCCAAATATGAATCTCTGTAATTAAATCCGGTAAAGGTCCATCGATATTCACCTACTGGTTTAGATGAAAAAAGGACTAAAACTACCATATTTCACTCCTGAATAATGCAAAAAAACCACATTTTTCGGGGACAACATTGGTGAAAAATTTTCAGATAGCCGAATGATAGAACAAAGAAGAATTTAGAGCGAGACAATTGACGGCTTACTTCACCTGGTTATTCCACCATAGTTCTGAGGAAGACTGATGCTTACGGCGTAGATGGTCATTTAAATTTGATGTGTTGCCAGAAAATTTAAAATTTTTTTTTGCATATATGGCATTTAACTTAATTGCCATTTTTGGTAAAAACTCCCAAACGGAAGATCTCTTCAATCCAGGCCGCATTATAAATATCTACACAAATGAAATCGTTAAAATCACTTCCTCAGTTAAAAATATTTAATAATTACCACGCTTAAAACGTTTGTCGATTAGGTTGACGTATGCTAAATTTATTTTAATATCTTTTTAACACTGATATATGCACAGCAAAAATTAAAATAGAACGAACGATTCGAAGAAATAGTAATGAGCGAATCATTCATACCAAAAACTAGTAATTCGAAAAAATAGTAATGAACGAATCATTCATAACTAAAACTAGTAACTCGAAGAAATAGTAGTGAACGAATCATTCATAACTAAAACTAGTAACTCGAAAAAATAGTAGTGAACGAATCATTCATACCTAAAACTAGTAACTCGAAAAAATAGTAGTGAACGAATCATTCATACCTAAAACTAGTAATTCGAAAAAATAGTAATGAACGAATTTCAAATGACTATCGATTGAATGAAAACTAGTGAACCATCGAATAACTCGATAGTTTTCATTCGATAGTTCCCAACACTATCCATAACCAACTGCGTCTGTTTTGGGAACAAGAAGATATGGTGGATCTTCCGCTAATTTCTACTGAGGAAGCTGCAGTAGAGAAACATTTTTTGGAAACTCACTCTCGTGACGACACTGGTCGATATCAAGTCCACTTGCCATTCAAACGTCTTGTTTTGCAAAATGGGTTACCAACGTTCAGTCACACCAATTTTAACGCCCTTCGAAGACTGAATCAGCTCAAAAAACGATTCAGATCTCAACCTGAGTTTTCGAGGCTTTATAGAGACTTTATGGAGGAGTACGTTCGTTTAGGTCACATGAAGGAAATCGGAAACTATCCGCAAGATCTTCCAGCTAACTCATATTTCCTATGTCATCACGGTGTCTTAAGAGACAGCAGCAGTACTACTCAGTTAATAGTATTCGATGGCGGAAATCATCATCAAAACCAAAACTCCCTTAACCTGCTCTCCCTAACGCTGCAGGAACTGCTTTACAAAATAGATTGCCGCTTATATTATCTCGATGGAGACTACATCGCATAGCTTTTACCGCCGACGTAGAAAAAATGTTTCGACAGATCAATATCTGTGAAGAACACCAGCTGTTCCAATGTATACTCTGGAGAGACGCTCCTACAAAACCAATAAAAATATACAAACTCTGCACAGTTACTTACGGTACTACTTCAGCGCCTTTCTTGGCCATACGTGTGCTACATCAGCTAGCAAATGATGAGCGGAGCTCATATCCTCTTGCAAGTAAGATCCTCTTAACTGACAGCTACGTCGATGATATACTTTCAGGTGGAGACTCTATTCAAGAGGTAACCGAATTATAACAACAGCTGACGATGCTTACCAAAAGTGGTGGTTTCAATTTAAGGAAGTGGAACTCTAACTCGGCAGAGCTGCTGGAATCTATTCCACTAAACCACATTGATAAGCATCACTTATTCGAGGTAACTTCCGAAAATTTTGTTAAAGCGCTTGGACTTCATTGGGAAACAAAAGATGATAATTTCTACTTCAAAATTAACTTTGAATTTTCTGCCACCGTAACTAAGATCAGCCTTCTTTCTGAAGCGACCAAGCTCTTTGATCCACTTGGTTGGCTAGCACCTACCATTATCATTGCAAAAATTATATTTCAAAAATTATGGTTAAAAGGACTGGATTGGCAAGATCCACTTCCACCTCAACTTCATTCAGAATGGGTTCGATATCGTCACTCTTTGAGAGAGCTAGAGCAAATCAAGGTTTCAAGATGGATTGGCTGCAAACAAACAAGTACAGTTGATTTACACGGGTTTTGCGACGCCTCTCAAGCCGCTTACGGGGCTGTAGTGTATGCAGTACTATGTACAGATGACGTTCTCTCATCAAAATTAATACAATCGAAAACAAAGGTAGCGCCGCTTAAAGCCGTATCCATTCCTCGACTTGAATTATGTGCAGCAACACTTCTGGTAAAACTAATGGGCACAGTAAAAACTTACTTCACGTCAAATTTAGAACTACTTATTACTGGACCGACAGCACCACTGTTCTAAGTTGGATTCGAAGTCATTCGAATCGGTGGGTAGTATATGTCGCGAATAGGGTTGCTGAGATTCAACGGCAATCCAGCACATCTCAATGGAAATATGTTTCAACTAGCGAAAATCCCGCCGACTGTTTAACACGAGGTCTAACACCTTCAAAACTTCGTACACATGTGCTGTGGTGGAATGGACCACCATGGATAGCAACTTCATCTCGCTGGCCGACACAAAATTTGAATGTAAATACTGAGCTTGAAGGACGAAAGACTAAGGTCAACTTTCACAAAAATGCTGTAACCTCAGATAAGCATGAATATTTTTCTTTAATTACTAAATACTCTACTCTTTCGAAGCAGGCATGCTTAACCAACGAAACGATATCATTTCGTTACGATAATTAACGTTAATAAACGAAACGAACTCATTTCGTTTCGTTTATTAACGTTAAGATCGTCAAATTAACGAAATGATTTCGTTTCGTTTTCTGCCATATCAAAACGAAATCAAATCGTTTATGTTGATTATTAATTTCAAACTATGCTGGCAAAGCTGATTGATGGCGGAGTCATTAAAGGTGAAAGCATTAGCCAAGCTGATTGCAACTTTTCTCTTGAATTTTGACAGTACGAACATTTCTCAGAGTATTTTTGACATTACCACCAACGAATTACACAAACAAATTACATAGAGTTTGTGTGTGTATGTGCGCTCGTTGTTGCCACCTTACGGCTTCACCATGGCTGTAGCATTGCCAGCACAATTCAAACATAAAGTATCACGTTTTTGTTAAAGTTTTTAACGATAACGGAAGCTTTTTGTTTCGGCTAAAAACGAGATACAATTTATTTTGATAATTTCTTTATCGATAATATTTCGAAGTGTTTCAACGGAAACGGTGGAAATTTTTTGATAAACGATTAGCTTAAATTAAGGTGCATCCCTGTTTCGAAGCTTCTTCGCATTACAGGTTAAATTCTTCGGTTTTATAATACGCTTAAATCAGCTGTGAACAAACGCAAACAGCAAATGCAAGAGAATGTAAGCCACGAAACAGGTTTTTTAAAATCGTACGAGTTAAAGCGAGCACTTATCACAATCGTTAAAGTAGTCCAACGTGTCGACTTTGCAATTGAAATCGACTGTTTATCAAAGAAGAACACGTTAGGCAAAAACAATCACCTCCTACAACTTGCTCCATTTCTCGACGACAACAATATACTTCGAGTCGGAGGCCGACTGTCTAAGGCCATCATTGCCTACGACAGTAAACATCCAATAGTGCTAACTAAGCAAAATCCAATATCGTTACTCATATTTAGAGATTCTCACAATCAAACACTTCACGGTGGAGTGCAACAAATGATGGCATACGTTATGCGTCAATTTTGGATCTTATCTGCCCGAAGCCTGGCTAGATCAGTACTTCGACACTGCCTTGTGTGTTTCAAATATGTTGCGAAAATGCATGAACAAAAGATGGGTGATCTACCAGCAGTGAGACTTCAACCTACCAGACCATTCAAACACAGCGGACTAGACTATGCTGGGCCCGTTTTAATAAGAAATTCTACATCACGTAAAGCGCCCAGCTGTTAAGGCTTATATCTGCATTTTCGCCTGCATGTGCACGAAAGCTATTTACCTTGAAGTAGTATCGAGCTTAACTACGGAGGCCTTCATGGCAGCTTACCGAAGATTTATTTCAAGAAGAGGACGTTGCACAGACTTGTATTCTGATTGCGGCTCAACGTTCATTGGAGCCGAAACAGAACTTAAAATTTGCTTCGAAATTCAAAAATTAGAGTTACCCGAGTATTTGGCAGCTGGACTGGCTAACGAAGGAACCACCTGGCATTTTATTACGCCCGGCTCACCTAACTTCGGTGGTTTATGGGAAGCGGGTGTAAAATCCGTAAAGCATCATCTGCGACGTGTTATGCGTGATCAAAGACTTACCTTTGAAGAATTAACCACGCTTTTAGCCCAAATTGAGAGCTGCTTGAACTCACGACCACTGTGTCCTTTATCCGGCCAACTTGCCGACAACCATGCGCTAACTCCCGCACATTTTCTTGTTGGTGAACCAACAACCTGTGTATCTGAATATGATCTACTAGCTTACGAGGAAAATTCTTTAAGCCGCTGGAAGTTAGTTGAACGACTTAAACAGCATTTTTGGAAGAGATGGAGCAGTGAGTATATTCACACCCTACAAACACGTTCCAAATGGCCTCATACTAATCGAAACCTAGAAGTTGGCGACGTTGTTTTACTGCAGCACAAACAAAGTGCACCAGGGTACTGGCCCTTAGCGAGAGTACATCAAACCCATCCTGGGACAGATGGACTGGTAAGGGTGGTTACACTTTTACTCAACGGTAAACTGCTGAAACGTCCGATATCCAAGGTGTGTCTTCTACCAACAATGGAGTCTACCAACAAGGACCAGGAACAACCTGAACCAGAAGATAACACCTAAGCAATTCAAGAACAGTCGTTCTTAGTGGGGGAAAATGTTTGGTTTTCATCAACTTACTTACTTCGTTTTATCCACATTGTACTTATCTCACCTTGTACTTTACTAACCCTACTCCTAATATTTATCGATTAATCTTAATATCAATTATTCATCAGCACTACTTGTTAACCATCACTACTTTGAACAAAACAAAAGTTATTAGCAGCAAAATTCAATCGTGTTGAGTTTTTATTTATTGTTAATGCACTAAAGTCAATGTAGTGAGTTCTTGTGATCGATTTTCGAGTAAATTCCCGATGAGCTAGAGACATGAAACTTGGGCCGTAAGTCAGAACCCGGTGACTATGCAAAATTTTAGCAAAAAAATTCCGCTAGGTGGCGCATGGATCGAGATATTGAGAAAACTAGTTTTAAATTGGGAATCTTGCAATCGATTTTTAACTAACTTCCTGGATGATACAAAAATTTTAAGGACTACCGTTATATATATGGACCAAAAAATAGAAGGCAATTTTTCCTTTAATACAGACATAGTCATCCCTGTTTCGCGAGAAGTGCAGCCAATTGGTAGCACCAAGGGAGGTCAAGTCTTCCTCCACCTGCCAAACCTTCTTCTGCTTCCAAACTGCGGTGTCGATTGAAATACTTTCTAGGCCGAAGCGTCTTCGTCCATTCGCATAGCATGACCAAGCCAGCGAAGCCTTCGGTCTCTCGACACCGTCTACGATGGGCCTTGCATAGCGCATGATTTTTGTTCATCGAGAGACTTGCTAACTGACACTAAACTCACTCTTTCAATGCAAAACACTCGGTCTCCTACCTGTAAATTGTACATCACCCACACATTTTACACGGACCAGTAGTACCCTTTTAGATGTATTTTTTATAGATTCAGGAACGAAAGTGCTTTTGTACGTCCAACTATCAGTGCCATACTTTTCTAAACATGATCTTTTATTTCTCACATATGACTTTCATATCTCCCATGATTTGATTTCGTTTACGTATCGTGATTTTGCACATATTTGCCGTCTTTCAGTGAGTTTTACAGCTCCGGCTCACGCTCAATTCTCACGGGAATGCTTTGGATCATTGAGAGACTTGAGAAGCAGATGTCGTGAAATTTTCGCACACGTGAAATGTGATAGGCAGATGTCGCCGCTGTTTTTCATTTAACTCATACGGCGAAAGGCTAAGCAGCGACATCTATTTGTGAAAAAGGAGGTATATTAAAGGCCGCGTTGCCAACCTAAAAAGAAGTAATTAACAAATTATCTGGCTCACAAATTGAACCAGACTTCTATCTGGATTTATCTGGCTCAAATCGTTGTTGTTGCATTTACATGCAAAATTATTTATCTGGCTCAGGATTTTGCCACCGGATGATAGCTATTAGCGGCCTTTAATATACCTACTTTATCAAAAATAGATGTCGCTGCTTAGCCTTTCGCCGTATGAGTTAAATGTAAAACAGCAGCGACATCTGCCTATCACATTTCACGACATCTGCTTCTCAAGTCTCTCAATGATCCAGAGCATTCCCGTGAGAATTGAGCGTGAGCCGGAGCTGTAAAACTCACTGAAAGACGGCAATTGATTACCACCAACTAGAGATGGAAGTTGATTCGGTAGATTGGGGATTAGTCTATACCCTAATATCAGCAGATGGTCAGATAGAATTCCTCCAATCAAAAATCAATAATATGTTTGAAAATTTGAGCCCTTAGTTGTGAAGTCAAAATGCGCCAAGAGCCGCCCATGGTTTGACCATCAAATAAAATACCCTACAAGAAACGCTGATAGTTTTACTAATACACTTGTAATTGACAATGCTGATCCTGCGAAGACGTAAACATTGATACTCAAATTTATGTATGTTCCTTTGTTCGCTCACGCATGTCCGCATGTTCCCAACGACAGCCTATAATCATGAAAAAGGACTCAAATTGGGAAAGTTTCGGACACCTGGTACAGAACAAAAAGTACATACAGCAGATACCATTATGCATGTGAGACAGATACATAATTCTCAACGGAATTTTATGTATGCGAGAACAATTTATCCGATTTAATCATGTTGTCACTACTGACTGTCATATGACAATCAAATGATTATCACGGTTGTTTTGTTATTTTTTAAATTCCGCCATTTTCAACCGACGAAAACCATATAAAAAATAAGTTTAAAAAATGAAAAAGAGAGCAGTTCAAAGCTCCATGCTAAAAGAAAAAAAATCGAAAATAATATTAAAAAATACCAAAAGCTGTCGGAATGTAGGGGGCGCACTCAAAAAATTGATACGCGAAAAATAATAGTGGTTAGTGGTGATTCATTTTCAAATGTGTTTCCGCATGAGGAAAGCGCCCTTCTGTTGTTTTGTTATTTTCTGAATTTAAATTGAACATTCTGAACTCGAATTCTTATAAAACTATTTATTTTAAACAAATAAGAAACATGTATGCTTTTATCACGTACAAAATTAAAAACGTAATGAAATAAAGTAAATAAAAAGCAAAAAGCATTGTTTCATTTTTGGCGGAAAATAACAATGGTCATTTATGATAGTATAACAGTCAAGCCTGATATCTACAGTAAACTATCATTTATGACACTATTTGATAGTTAGGGTGTCAGCACTGATCCAGGAAAAGGAATGAGAGTGAGCAGTACGGCTATATAATTAATCAGTAGGCCATGTTGGTGTATAAGAAGGAGACAAAAACTCACACGTACACAGTTGTTTACATCACATTTGCGCAAGTCCCCTTAAGTTTGTGATAGAAAGTTTGTATGAGGCGCTGATCGTTAGGTTGACATTGCTGACAATCAGATGATAGTCATATGATAGTCAGTATTCTTGTAGCAGAGAATTTAAACACAATGAGAAGGCGTTTTTTTTGGCATCCACTGCTTACGATCCATTTGCATGTGACACGTCTTGCACTTCACCACTATTCCCCAAATTCATGTTAACTTAACAGGGTGCAAGACGTAACAGAAAATTCTCTTAACGATTTTCTCTGTTCGTCTGTTACCAAAAAATTCTCTGATCAGAGCAAGTATATTGCAAATTTAATTCTCTGATTTTTTGTAAATAAATTATGATGGTTGGAATTGTTTCATTGTAAATTGACTTGCCCCATTAAGTAAGGTCTTAGGAGACAATTATTCAATAGCATGTTTGGTGCAGATGTAAAGCACTTGCATCAATTTATTTTATTTTTTTTTCAACTTGTGGTTCAAATGCCGCTCGTTTGTTTATTATTTATTTATTGCTCCCATCTCATTACCATGAATTAGGAAAGGTGCCCATTTTTCCCAAAACAGCCGATTTTACCAGGCCATCAGAAAAAGGAACAACATATCTGCTCGAATAATATTACCACAAATTCCCCACCTTCAACTACATGGCGCGGCCCTAGGCGGTGGAAATTGTCCCTGCTGATTTAACTTTTTACAATGTACAACATAGTTGTCAAATTATTAGTATAATTTTTTTATCATACACAAGCTCATGAGCTTCATACGGGAGTGCTTTTTCTTGGCACTTTCATAAGAAATTCAAGCATTTTCACGATTCGAAATTATATGTGAGGGCATATGGGAGTGCTAAAATGTTTATACCTTTTATGAAAATGAAATGGTATATTAATTTCGTCACGAAACCCAAAATTGAAAGTCCTCAAAGGAAAATAGATAGACCCACCATTAAGTATACCGAAATAATCACGATGAAGAGCTGAGTTGATTGAGCCATGTCCGTCCGTCTGTCCGTTAACACGATAACTTGAGTAAATTTTGAGGTATATCGATGAAATTTCGTATGTAGGTTCCTGATATCTCGAAAAGGCATCCACCTACAGAACTAAGGCCCACTCCCTTTTAAAATATTCATTAACCCCTTTCATTTGATACCCATATCGTGAAATCAAATTCTAGGGTCACCCCTGGCCCACCTTTATGGCGATATCTCGAAACGGCGTCCACCTATGGAACTAAGGATCACTCCCTTTTAAAATACTCTTTAATACCTTCCATTTGAAGACAGTCCTGTCCTTACTTGTTTTTTTTTATATTCAAAGTGTGAATTTGAATCTGTGCCTATGATTCAGGGCAAAACAAAAACAAAAGTGCTACAAGTGTATAGGGGTTGAGCAGCTCCGATGTAAAGAAATATTTTGACAAGTATAAAATACATTATTCAGTCAACAAATATAGTCAAAAAAGATTTAGAAAGCTGAATAAAAATTATTATAAATTTTTGATCTCCTAAAGTAAACACATTTGATTCAAATATGATTCCAAAATGTGGTTGAAAAAATATATTCAGTGTTTGATCATCTAAAGTATTCATATTTGATTTTTTCTTTTGTTCAATTGTATGGTAACTCATTATTTTGTCAGAAAGAGTAATCAAATTATATTGATATGTAGGGAAATTGAAAATTTAATCACCTAAATGGTGAGTGGGTATAAACAAATCTAGATGGGTATATATGTACACACATATATTCCTAAACTAAAGATCAGCCTACACCCCCATTTCCCACCCACTTCATTGATACCAATGTATCCATGCATAAGCTAACAAATGTTTGTACATTCACATGTTCAAATAAAAGACAAACTGTTTCAATCAACCACTTCCTACAAAAATTATTCTTACGCACAAGCATATGTACAAATCTATGTTCATATGTAAGCTAAGAAATATTTTATATTCGCATGTTGACAAACAAAACAAAATTCACTTCAACCATCCAACCATACGCACAAGCACACATACATATTTACATATGTATGCTCATGTTTTGTATGTAAATCACAAAATCCTGAAAACTAGCTTCCTCTTGATTTTTCATTCATAAATTCTTCTTAAGTTGTCCAAATTGATGATAGAATTTTGCAATTCGGCAACATGGCATTTGATAAAATCGTCAAAAGACAAATTTTTGCGATTTTATAAATTCCAACTTCGATGCATATTGGGGGTATTCATTATGACGAGCATAACTACTTTCATAACCCCGCACTTTTCCTTTGAAATAATACCAAACTATTTATAAGCCTGTATGAAAGTACTAATATGGTAGTAAAAAATGCAAATAAACATGCACAGATATTGCCTAGTAAATGTCCACTAACATATTAGCAATATAATCTAAAAATTTCCATCCATTGTTCATATAAATTATTGCAAATAATTTTTTCATATCCTGAATTGCGGAGTTGTCACAGCTTATGGACATTTTTATTTGCTATTTGAAACCCCCTATCATATTCTGCCGAAAAATTGTTCGCGCAGTCACGCAGCCAAACTTGCAGCAACTGTGTTGCAGTTGCTACATAAGAGTGGTGTTTTACCCGTTTCTGACCTGAATTCGCACTGTGACGTCATACTGTATATGCTGACTTGTTTATCACATGTCAGTACAAAGTAAGAATTTTACATTATTTTCATAGATAAAAATTAATATATGGGAGCGGCGAAATAAATTAAAGTAATTTTGCGAAGAAATATAACATTATTTCGCAAAAGAGCAATAAATTCGTTTATATTAATTTTATAATAAATTCCCCTTTTAGCTGTGAGTTATTAAAGGTATAAACGGCAACACTTTTAACCACCGACGACACATAATTTGGCTCGTGCCTATTGTATTTCGTCGGCTAATTGCTACGAGCATTGATATTTACATATACATGGTCGTATACGAGGATTGCCATAATTGATTTGGTCGCTTCATAACGCGGAAAGCGACAAGTTGTTTTATTAATAACTTAAGACACTGCCACAGCATCAAAGCGACCAAGCTTTTTATACATGTCTGCCTTTAATTGGAGTATTATTGAATATGTATATATGTATGTACATTTGTACTTTTTTGCTTTGGTTTGTATTTTCATACATATATATTCAATGATACAATGCTCAACATCTGATCAACAGGCACATGTCTTTTGTGTATTGTTGGTCTTATTTACATATTTAAGGGTTGATTTGAGGCAGGTCAAATGTATTTAAGTTTGACTTGGCTTATCAAACCTGCCTTTGAAAATATTCAAGTACATAGGTACTTACATCATTGTACTGAATAACACATATAAAATGCTTTAGGAAATTTCTTTATAGGTACCTCCCCTCCCACCCATAGTCCAAATAATAACTAAATAATTTTTTATTAATTCAATTGTTATCAAATATTTTATTTATTTCAATTTTTCAATTTATTAATAATTCATACTTCATGGTTAATATGCATACATTTTATGCAAATTAACGTTTTATAAATATGCAATGGATTTCGTGTGCACAGAAATTCCAAGTGTGCAAATGCCGTCGGCAAAACACTATTTGCATGCATATTTCAATTTGCATACATTTTCCTAACATTTTAATTTATTAACAAAAAGGGATGGGATAATTCATAAATGTATGATTAATTTACACACATTTCATGAAAGGGCATATTTTGGGTATATGAATAGGTTTTTGTTTGTAAAGAAATAAGCAAAATTTCTGCAATTTGCATCAACATAAAACAAGCAAATATATTGCTATTATTATATTAATTAAGTTCAAATTCATATTAAATCATAAAACAAGCAAATATATTGCTACAAGTAATAAAATTTAAATTTAATTAATCCTACTAAATACCTATATTCCCACAAAGAAATCATATTAAGAGAAAATCCAGAGAATTTATCACCAGCTGAAACTGTTGACAGAGAATTTTCTGCTGTTAACTGGTTAACATTGAAATTGGATTGTGTGTGGTGAAGTGCAAGACGTGTTCACATGCAAAAAAGTTGGAATCTAGCAAAAACGCCTTCTCATTGTGTTTAAATTCTCTGGTTAAATGAAAACAGCGACGACATCTGCCTATCACCAGAGAATTTAAACACAATGAGAAGGCGTTTTTGCTAGATTCCAACTTTTTTGCATGTGAACACGTCTTGCACTTCACCACACACAATCCAATTTCAATGTTAACCAGTTAACAGCAGAAAATTCTCTGTCAACAGTTTCAGCTGGTGATAAATTCTCTGGATTTTCTCTTAATATGATTTCTTTGTGGGAATATAGGTATTTAGTAGGATTAATTAAATTTAAATTTTATTACTTGTAGCAATATATTTGCTTGTTTTATGATTTAATATGAATTTGAACTTAATTAATATAATAATAGCAATATATTTGCTTGTTTTATGTTGATGCAAATTGCAGAAATTTTGCTTATTTCTTTACAAACAAAAACCTATTCATATACCCAAAATATGCCCTTTCATGAAATGTGTGTAAATTAATCATACATTTATGAATTATCCCATCCCTTTTTGTTAATAAATTAAATGTTAGGAAAATGTATGCAAATTGAAATATGCATGCAAATAGTGTTTTGCCGACGGCACACTTGGAATTTCTGTGCACACGAAATCCATTGCATATTTATAAAACGTTAATTTGCATAAAATGTATGCATATTAACCATGAAGTATGAATTATTAATAAATTGAAAAATTGAAATAAATAAAATATTTGATAACAATTGAATTAATAAAAAATTATTTAGTTATTATTTGGACTATGGGTGGGAGGGGAGGTACCTATAAAGAAATTTCCTAAAGCATTTTATATGTGTTATTCAGTACAATGATGTAAGTACCTATGTACTTGAATATTTTCAAAGGCAGGTTTGATAAGCCAAGTCAAACTTAAATACATTTGACCTGCCTCAAATCAACCCTTAAATATGTAAATAAGACCAACAATACACAAAAGACATGTGCCTGTTGATCAGATGTTGAGCATTGTATCATTGAATATATATGTATGAAAATACAAACCAAAGCAAAAAAGTACAAATGTACATACATATATACATATTCAATAATACTCCAATTAAAGGCAGACATGTATAAAAAGCTTGGTCGCTTTGATGCTGTGGCAGTGTCTTAAGTTATTAATAAAACAACTTGTCGCTTTCCGCGTTATGAAGCGACCAAATCAATTATGGCAATCCGCGTATACGGCCATGTATATGTAAATATCAATGCTCGTAGCAATTAGCCGACGAAATACAATAGGCACGAGCCAAATTATGTGTCGTCGGTGGTTAAAAGTGTTGCCGTTTATACCATTAATAACTCACAGCTAAAAGGGGAATTTATTATAAAATTAATATAAACGAATTTATTGCTCTTTTGCGAAATAATGTTATATTTCTTCGCAAAATTACTTTAATTTATTTCGCCGCTCCCATATATTAATTTTTATCTATGAAAATAATGTAAAATTCTTACTTTGTACTGACATGTGATAAACAAGTCAGCATATACAGTATGACGTCACAGTGCGAATTCAGGTCAGAAACGGGTAAAACACCACTCTTATGTAGCAACTGCAACACAGTTGCTGCAAGTTTGGCTGCGTGACTGCGCGAACAATTTTTCGGCAGAATATGATAGGGGGTTTCAAATAGCAAATAAAAATGTCCATAAGCTGTGACAACTCGGCAATTCAGGATATGAAAAAATTATTTGCAATAATTTATATGAACAATGGATGGAAATTTTTAGATTATATTGCTAATATGTTAGTGGACATTTACTAGGCAATATCTGTGCATGTTTATTTGCATTTTTTACTACCATATTAGTACTTTCATACAGGCTTATAAATAGTTTGGTATTATTTCAAAGGAAAAGTGCGGGGTTATGAAAGTAGTTATGCTCGTCATAATGAATACCCCCAATATGCATCGAAGTTGGAATTTATAAAATCGCAAAAATTTGTCTTTTGACGATTTTATCAAATGCCATGTTGCCGAATTGCAAAATTCTATCATCAATTTGGACAACTTAAGAAGAATTTATGAATGAAAAATCAAGAGGAAGCTAGTTTTCAGGATTTGTGATTTACATACAAAACATGAGCATACATATGTAAATATGTATGTGTGCTTGTGCGTATGGTTGGATGGTTGAAGTGAATTTTGTTTTGTTTGTCAACATGCGAATATAAAAATATTTCTTAGCTTACATATGAACATAGATTTGTACATATGCTTGTGCGTAAGAATAATTTTTGTAGGAAGTGGTTGATTGAAACAGTTTGTCTTTTATTTGAACATGTGAATGTACAAACATTTGTTAGCTTATGCATGGATACATTGGTATCAATGAAGTGGGTGGGAAATGGGGGTGTAGGCTGATCTTTAGTTTAGGAATATATGTGTGTACATATATACCCATCTAGATTTGTTTATACCCACTCACCATTTAGGTGATTAAATTTTCAATTTCCCTACATATCAATATAATTTGATTACTCTTTCTGACAAAATAATGAGTTACCATACAATTGAACAAAAGAAAAAATCAAATATGAATACTTTAGATGATCAAACACTGAATATATTTTTCAACCACATTTTGGAATCATATTTGAATCAAATGTGTTTACTTTAGGAGATCAAAAATTTATAATAATTTTTAATTCAGCTTTCTAAATCTTTTTTGACTATATTTGTTGACTGAATAATGTATTTTATACTTGTCAAAATATTTCTTTACATCGGAGCTGCTCAACCCCTATACACTTGTAGCACTTTTGTTTTTGTTTTGCCCTGAATCATAGGCACAGATTCAAATTCACACTTTGAATATAAAAAAAAACAAGTAAGGACAGGACTGTCTTCAAATGGAAGGTATTAAAGAGTATTTTAAAAGGGAGTGATCCTTAGTTCCATAGGTGGACGCCGTTTCGAGATATCGCCATAAAGGTGGGCCAGGGGTGACCCTAGAATTTGATTTTACGATATGGGTATCAAATGAAAGGGGTTAATGAGTATTTTAAAAGGGAGTGGGCCTTAGTTCTGTAGGTGGATGCCTTTTCGAGATATCAGGAACCTACATACGAAATTTCATCGATATACCTCAAAATTTACTCAAGTTATCGTGTTAACGGACAGACGGACGGACATGGCTCAATCAACTCAGCTCTTCATCGTGATTATTTCGGTATACTTAATGGTGGGTCTATCTATTTTCCTTTGAGGACTTTCAATTTTGGGTTTCGTGACGAAATTAATATACCATTTCATTTTCATAAAAGGTATAAACATTTTAGCACTCCCATATGCCCTCACATATAATTTCGAATCGTGAAAATGCTTGAATTTCTTATGAAAGTGCCAAGAAAAAGCACTCCCGTATGAAGCTCATGAGCTTGTGTATGATAAAAAAATTATACTAATAATTTGACAACTATGTTGTACATTGTAAAAAGTTAAATCAGCAGGGACAATTTCCACCGCCTAGGGCCGCGCCATGTAGTTGAAGGTGGGGAATTTGTGGTAATATTATTCGAGCAGATATGTTGTTCCTTTTTCTGATGGCCTGGTAAAATCGGCTGTTTTGGGAAAAATGGGCACCTTCCTAATTCATGGTAATGAGATGGGAGCAATAAATAAATAATAAACAAACGAGCGGCATTTGAACCACAAGTTGAAAAAAAAATAAAATAAATTGATGCAAGTGCTTTACATCTGCACCAAACATGCTATTGAATAATTGTCTCCTAAGACCTTACTTAATGGGGCAAGTCAATTTACAATGAAACAATTCCAACCATCATAATTTATTTACAAAAAATCAGAGAATTAAATTTGCAATATACTTGCTCGGATCAGAGAATTTTTTGGTAACAGACGAACAGAGAAAATCGTTAAGAGAATTTTCTGTTACGTCTTGCACCCTGTTAAGTTAACATGAATTTGGGGAATAGTGGTGAAGTGGAAGACGTGTCACATGCAAATGGATCGTAAGCAGTGGATGCCAAAAAAACGCCTTCTCATTGTGTTTAAATTCTCTGCTATCACACTTCACGTGTGCGAAAATTTCACGACATCTGCTTCTCAAGTCTCTCAATGATCCAAAGCATTGCCGTGAGAATTGAGCGTGAGTCGGAGCTGTAAAACTCACGTATATAATAGAGCCTACGCCGCCGCCACCGCGTAAACCTCTACTAGGTACTAGTCATCACACTCCTTATCAATCTAGGGCGTTGATCAGACAATTAAATAAAAGCGTTGGGCGCGTGAAATTTCTAAAAATGTGAGGCGTAGCATAACCTGATTAAGGTTCAGTTGGTTTTACTTATGACTATCAATAGAAATATGACGCGTCCAACGCTTTTATTTAATTGTCTGATCAACGCCCTAGATTGATAAGGAGTGTGATGACTAGTACCTAGGACCTACCTAATTATTTTCTAGCTTTTTGTATTTTTATTATTTCATGTAAGTATTGTTTTCAATAAAACCGTTTAACTTAAAATTTTTTTTTAATTATTTTATTTTCAAGTTTTTAGTCTTTATTTAATTGCCTATTATTTCTCATTCTATTTAGTTCATTTATGGACTCATTATTACAAGGACTCTTTCCTGACAATTCGTAACAACCTAAGTCCTCAATACATAATCCTTCCAAAGACTTTACTCGACTCTGCGCCACGTATGCTTGTCCCTCCTCCAACTCCAAAATATTTTGATGTCACTTCTACTGGACTGTATGCAATATTTGTTCCAAATATGAGCCAAATCGGGCATCATAGGTCGCTTTCTATTCATGTATGTATTATGTGTTCCAAATATGGACCAAATCAAATCGGACCACAAATACGATTTTGTGAATATCTCGATCCTTGCGCCACCTAGCGGCGATTTTTTTTTGACAGGTCGCTTTCTATTTATGTATGTATTATGTGTTCCAAGCATGAGCCAAATCGGACCACAAATACGATTTTTGTGAATATCTCGATCCATGCGCCACCTAGCGGCGATTTTTTTCACAGGTCAATTTCTATTCTTGCATGTATTATGTGTTCCAAATATGAGCCAAATCGGACCACAAATGCGAATTTTGCGAATATCTCGATCCATGCGCCACCTAGCGGCGATTTCTTTTCACAGGTCGATTTCTATTCTTGCATGTATTATGTGTTCCAAATATGAGCCAAATCGGACCACACATGCGAATTTTGCGAATATCTCGATCCTTGCGCCACCTAGCGGCGATTTTTTTTCTCATTATTGCATTGTCATCGGGTTCTGAACTATATTCCAAGTTTCAAGCTTGTAGCTTATCGGGAAGTTACTTAAATTTCAATTACAAAATTCGTTCACAACGGCCGTGCATGCGGCCGTGCAGCCTGTCAACTCAAGCTAAATAAAACCGTTTAAAAATGTTCAAGACGATAATTAGAAGCCGTCAGTATGAATATGCAATTTTGCAGAATTATTGTTCTTGGAATCACATAGAAATCTGAGAAAAATATCGTAACGAGCAGGCCACTTTTTTAAAAACGATAATTCTATACGAAAGCATGACACTCATAATACATGTCCAAAATAATGGAGGGGGCATCAAAATACGCGTTTTGAATACAGGTGAATTCGAAAACGGAAAATAAAAATGTTTAGTCGTTCAAAATATTTAACCAAAAACGGTAAAATGACCTCGGAGTGCTCCGAAACCGGGAGTGGTATCCATTGTATTTTTGCGCAAAACACCTTTCTGCATTGGCGGCCTTCGGCCGCGCTATAAAAAATTACCCTGGGTGGGTCCAAAAACGGTTTGAAGACCAAAACTATATACGCGCAAAACACTTGTGTTCACAAATGAAAATTTTCAATTTCTTTGCAAATATCTCTTGACAGACCCAAAATATTTGACCTCCGTTTTCGGATTAGCGATCCTGGATTCAACGCGTCTTTTCATAACCCTCTTTATATTTTTGACTTGTATTAAGACTGCCTTGCCGTCGTATAGAATTACCTTAAAAACTTACCTTTAAAACTTAACATTAACATTTTGTTAAGAGTTTTAGGAAACATTTTAAGCATTCAGTGAAGATTTTTTAAAACATCTGATATTTTTCCGAAAACGTTTCAAACTAATTTACAAAGTTTTCCTCATGCTTTTCAGAATTATATTTCAAAAAAGCCAAAGTTAGTCCGGAATCATTTCCGTATCATGTTTGTGCTCATAACAAGGAGTTTTTGGATAGTTTAAGGACAGTTGGGGAATATTTCGAATTTAATTTCGCGTTGAATTTGGGTTAATTATTGAACTATTTCAAAATTGGTTTCAGTATATGTAATATCAATATAATAAAGAAAATATTTCAGTAAACTTACCAGGACACTTAGATTTACATTTAATTCATTTTTTATATTTCTATCAGAATTACAAAATCACTCACACAATAGAGCCACTTTAAGTTTTTTAATAAACATTTTTTCAATTTCACCTCTCTCCCAATGGCCCAGAGTCATAGTCAAATGAAAGAGGATGTAATCAAAGAAGAGCCAGCAGTTTGCTACGAGCGGCAAGCAACTTGTTGGAAACTAAAAAATGCATGCCCAATGAATGTTTTCAATGAGGAAGTTTTGGTTAATTGCCTCCTACATACATACATATGTATATGTGTATGTGTAGTCACCTTGCGAAATTGTGATTAACTAAATACAATCATTAAAATAAATACGACACGAAAATGTGCCGAACCCTCTTATATAAATAGATATATCTCACAAAAAGAACCAGCGACCATATATGTACATATGTATGTATGTAGATATATACATATGTACCTCATAGATCATAGAGAACATCATGGCGGAACCATCCGGCGGAACCATCTGCCATTCAAAATATCAAGTAATTGCCCAAAGTAATGAACTGACGACACTTTTTAATCTATACTCAAATTGAAATAAGTTTAAAGTTACAACTTTTTGATATAATTTTCTATGAGCAATCGTTTCTTACTTCGGCCAATTACACGATGTTTTCTATGAGGTAGTTGCTGGTTTTGTTTTCGTGAAATAAATTCATAAAAATGCCTTCTATACATTTTCGTGGCATATTTCTGATTTTATTAACGATTATGTTTATTTAATTACTTGATTCACTTACCAAAAAACCACAATTCGGCAAGCTGATGCACCGCTTTTATATGTAAATACATACATACATCGATAGAATGCAAGTGACAAAAACTGCATCATACAAAAAGTACGACAGCCATTTTTTGATTTTCAGCGAGTTACTCGCCGTTCGTACCAAACTTGTGACTGTTATTTAAATATATCCACTTTGACTATGCGCCAATATAACATTTAATTCTTTAAAATTAACAATTCAAAAGGAATTGGGCGACGGTGGACGGAATGAAAAGCGCGAGCCGCGGGTATGACTTTAATATATAATTTATCACTAAAACGAACGATGCACGTGGGCGCGCGGCTTAAGGAAAACTGAGGTAAATATGGCGGTGGTATCCAGTGTTGCTACTCATAAATTTTTTTCATACCATAAAGCTTAGCAAAATGCTTTTGAAAGTACCAATTTTTTAATAATAATAAGGGAATTACGATTCCATAAACAAAACAGAAGTTTTAAACATAAATTTTCTTCACTAAATACAAATGTTAGAGTTTGATAAAAGGTTCTTAAAATATTACAACCGTTCCTTGTTATCTACTTAATTTTGACTACAAAAACGCCTCACACTAACAAAGAGGTATTGTTGTTTTCGTTATTTTTTCTTTGACAATATAGTTACTGTAACTAAAAATGAAAATACAATTACAGGGTAAAATTTTCTGAAGTGTTTCAACAAAATTTTTGGTGGACGATGTTGGTGTTTTTAATTTTTTATTTTTGGTTGATATAAAAAATTCCAAATTTTTCGAAAGTTATATTTATTTTTTGCTGAACGAGCTAAATTTTTCTTTAAAACTTGTCAAACATGATATTTTCTTTTTATGGTAAAAGTCTAGAACAAGGGTCGACTGCTAATACGCGTCCGCAAATATCGGGAGAGGTGTTAAAAGACGCGTATTGACCCCGAAAACAATAATCCGAAGGCGGAAAAAACACGTTTGCGTTGTTCAAAAGATGTTAGCGAAAAACCGACAATTACCCCGGATCCCTCCGAAACCGATGGTGGGATCTATATGAAAATAGCAAAATTTTGTACATAAAATTTTTTATTGTGTACAGCGACATTACAACACTTACGTAATTGGCGCTTAAGCATTTAAACGGTTATGTCCGTCCAAGGCGCTAGTTCCCAAATAAACGAAGACTTTTACTATTTCGAAATTATGGCTGCCAACAGTAGCGTGGTTGCCAAAGCGCATATGCGCTGACTTTTTGCCCGATGACAGCAGGTACTTCGTTTTGTCCTCATTCACCATCAAACCCATATTTACCGCTTCTTTTTCCATTTTGGAACGGCGCGGGTGTTTAGGCCGATGATATGAATGTCATCAACATATGCCAGTAAAGCCATGCTCTTATAGAGTATTGTTCCAGAGCGGCTAAGTTCTGCAACTAGTATAATTTTCTCCATCATCAAATTAAAGAAATCGTATGATAGGGGTCACCCTGTCTGAAACCTCGTGTAGTTTCGTACGGCTGGGAGAGGTCCTTCTCAATTTTGACTGAGCTGGTGGTGTTGCTCAACGTCATTTTGCAGAGCCGTATATAGGTTTTGCAGGGAAACCAATTCAGACATAGCGGAATATGGGCAGCTTCCCTTTTCAACTCGCGATAGCGTTCACACACTCCTGTTGTTGCGCTTGCTTTTAACGTAGCCCTGTAGGTAGCGTTACAACGCTGCATTCTTCATCGTACCAGTTATTTTCCGTGGTCGCCGGTAACAAATTTTTTTCTCGGCGGCAGTACGAAGTGCTTTGGGGATATTCTCCTATTGGTCCTACATTCCGTCGGGTTAAGTTCTCAGAGAGCAAGTGTAAGAGTCGTAGCTAAATCATAGGCAGCCTGTTGCGATTGCAGCCTTCTGACGTCTAGCTTTCCTTGTGTTTTTTGTTCCTTGGTTTTAGCCGCGCAGAGGCAGGTGCGTATTTTGGCTACGACGAAATAATGGTCCGAGTCGGTGTTAGGTCCTCGGATCGTGCACACATCTAAAACACTGGAGGCATGCCGTCCGTCTATCACAACGTGGTCGATCTGGGATCGAATCGTAACATCCGTGATCGTACTACTCGTCAGGTAAACACATGATTTTCGGATTGTGACATACGTGAACGTACGACTTCGATCGTAATTTTGGATCGCAATATACGTGACGAGTGACTGAGCGTACACGTTACATTCCAATTTCATTCGATCACAAACCGACATTCGTATACATACAAATTTCATGAAAAATGTAAGTAAATTGTTGAAATATATGAATATATAAAATATAATAACACATTTTAAACTCTTATATTTAACAAAGGTCGAACTGAAACAAACTAAATCCAATCCAAAAGGAAATAATGGCGGATTTCATGGCGAGGCACCCAGGGCTGGCGAAGAATAATCTTCCAAACTCTGGAAACGGCAGAATTACCTCCAATAGACTTTGGGAGGAACTTTCCAATAGATTAAATGCTGAAGGGCCACCAGTTAAGGATGCAAAGATGTGGAGGAAGGTATATACAGCCGTTATATCTTTTGATGCTTGAAAGTAATACACTTCTTTTTATTTCATTGCAGGCTTTTGCTGATCAGAAGTATCAAGCAAAAAAGAAGATTTCCTTCAACAAACAGTCAAAAAAAAAGACTGGTGGGGGACCCTATCAGGAAAAAACAATAACTGCCATCGAGAAGGCTATCACTATCCTTGAGGTTTGTGTAGCAGGTGATGAAAATATAATTGCGTATGACAGAGCTCGAGCCACGCTGACTTCGTCAAAAAACAGCGAGAGCTATAGTGCAAGCAGCGATGACGAATCACCAAGTTGTTTGCCAGGTTCATCAACTGCTCCACCGCCGCTATTGTTGATAGAACGCCGCGATCAAAAACGCCTTGCAAAAAAAGTTCAAGCGAACAGAAAATGGCCTTACTGCAAGAAAATTTAAAAACCGTGTCCGATTTTCAAAGTGGGTTGGATGAAAACCTGGTCAGATTGCTGAACGTTCAGGAACGGTTCCTGTTGGTGCAGCAGCGCATCCTGCAAATTAAAGAAGAAAAATATCGCAGGCAAAAAGAGGCAAGTCAGATTGACTTGCAAATAAAGAGACTGGAATGGGAGACGCTGCAAATTAAAGCGAGAAGACCTCATTAATTTCTTTAGCATATTTATTATTATATGTGCGGGCGCATGTTCAAAAGCGCCATTTGAATAGGGATAACTCTCCTTTGTTGAAGGTGCTTGCTCCAGGTTATCAATATTCTCCATAGTTGAGCGTAATGAACTACTGCACGTTTCAACGTCTTTTTCTTTAATGATCCCAATATAATTTTATATTTTCTTAACTGACTTGCAACGTGACAGGAGCACACTCGGTAAACCGATCAGATTTCACCTCGCTACCTATAACCCAAACATGACAACCTCATCAACTCACAGTTCACTTTGATACAGTGAGAAAAATATCTTCACAACATACTTGGATTGAAAATAAATTCATTTAATACACAAAGTTATTTCTAACGCAACATAGAAAGGTTTACAATTCATATAAATACGCCGGCACGGCCTTTCTGACAATCACACGTCCTCGGGTGTATAATGAAAATAACAACATATAATAATAAAGGTTTTCTAAATTTAACTCTTCTTTTACAATACACCAAAACTAAGCTTCAGAGGTAAGTTTTTCTCGTGACAGGGTTTACAGATATCTAATAAACACGCAAACTACTCTACGCCCTGCACCACTCACCATGATTTATTTATTATAATTTTTTTTTCACTTGAGCTTGCAGTTAATAGATATAGTATAGCCTCAGACCAAAACAACATTGACGTCTCTTTCAACGCCTTGACTGTTTTCTCCTTTTTCATTAACGTCTGTTTCAACATCATTTTCAGCTAATAGGCTCTCATTAGCATTCTCAGTTATGATTCACTCATTAGGAACTTGCCCTCTGGGAACTTCCTCAAGTGTTCATGCGAATACTTATATGTTCTTTTACTACTTATAGACTTCAAAATATATCCGTCTCCTTCTAAAACCTCTACCACCAAAAACGGACCTCTGAACTTAGAATCTAGTTTAGTCTGATGTCTTTTCTCATTCTTAAGTAAAACGTAATCTCCAACTTTGTGTGGAATGATTTTGGCCTTAGTTTTGTCAAACCGTTTTTTTGTCATAACATGCATTTTTTTGAATATTTTTAACAGCTTGATCTCGTAACTCTTGAACATCAACTTTACATTCATCAGTACTACTTGCTATTAAACCAAGTGGTCGCGCCTCTTTACGATCATTAATTCTAATGGACTAGCTTCTGTAACTCGATTGGTCGTGGAATTCAATGCCAGTTGTATTTCACCTAAAGCATCCTGCCAAGATCGTTGACTTGTTTCAACCGCAGTCAATAAATTTTTCAATGTGCTCAAGATAATCAACACAGAGGCGATCAGATCCATTTTTCTTCTTTACAAGAAGGACAGGACTGGCAAACGGGGAACAACTGGGCCGGATAATTTTGTATTCCAATAATTCCTTTATTCTATTCCTGACGACCTCTTTTTCTACCTCACTAAGCCTATACGGACGTCTTTGCACAGTCTTACTAGGATCAATTAAACGAATTTCTAACTGGCCAGTAGATACAAAAGTACGCGGAAACCCATCTATGAAATATTTTGAATATTTTTCAAGTAGCGACATTAACTGAATTTTATCATTTCCAATTAGTTCGGTATTAACAGTAAACGAGTCATAAGAACAAGTATTTGCAATTTTCTCTTCAAAAAGATCAAATTGTTACACGTTATCGTTACTCCAAAACCTTGACTAAGAATTTCACGGCCACCCAAAATATCATATTTTAAATAACTACCAAGAACTACATGAAACAAAATTTCAAGAACAAATCCACTAATTTTTACACACGTCAATATTTGCAAAGAACTGCATATGGAGGCATTTCCGATGCCTTTTAACACAACTACATTGTTAATTCTATTTCCCCGTAAACTTCTTTGATATGGTTTCCTTTAAAAAATCAAAATAAAATTGGAAACAACTCACCATCCTGGATCAATACTCCCTTTGGTTCAGCCACATTACATATCTCAACCCTCTTCTCGTAGCTATTGGTACTGTTACTTGAAATCTGACTGCTATTTTTTGAGCACTTCGAAGCAATGTGACCCACTTCTCCACATCTAAAGCAAACCAACGACGTACGACATTTTTGAGTTGACGAGCCACTTGAAAGTTGATTAATTTTAGGTAACAGTTTCCCTCCCTCCCTCTTCGAACGATATTCAGCAATTTTGTGTCCAGCTTTTCCACAATAATGGCATTTGACGTTCGACATTAACTTGCTCTTTTTAATTTCCAGAGGATTATCAAAATAATGTTGTTTCCTTTTCCCAAACGTGAAAGCCCTAAGCTCTAGTTGAAGCTCATTACGTGTTTTGATATTTGTTCTGAATATTAAACGTTGCAAACCAGCGTCAAAACGGGATGTATGTGCAAGGATCACCGAAACAACTATCTCTTCAACAGGCATTACTTTCCATTTAGACATCAATGACGTAACCAACCGGCTTGCATAAACTGAGAGACACTCACCTTCATTTTGATGACCATTTAATATATTTACAATTGTAGCTGCTGAAGTCTCAACACCCTTAAACCGCTGTATAAACAATTCTTTGAATTGTGTCCAAGTGATACCAGGATAACTTATTTGCGACAACCAATGCGAACCGCAACCTTCTAACGACTTACTCAGGGCTATAATTAAGGCACTCCCTACCAAAGGATTATCTGCTATTACCATATCAACTGTCGAACACCATGAAATTGGATCTGCTCCTGAAACGTCAGGATTATATTTAGGCAGAGAGATCCTCTCCGCTTGTCCCGTTGATTTTGGAGCCTGCAAAGATTTTACTAGTTCCAAAAATTGTCTATTTTGCAATTCTAAAATATTTCGTAACGTAAAACGATCAGATTTCACCTCGCTGCCTATAACCCAAACATGACAACCTCATCAACTCACAGTTCACTTTGATACAGTGAGAAAAATATCTTCACAACATACTTGGATTGAAAATAAATTCATTTAATACACAAAGTTATTTCTAACGCAACATAGAAAGGTTTACAATTCATATAAATACGCCGACATATGCATATTTAGATATAAGAAACTGACTGTGAATTCTCTTTTTTTTTAATTGTTAAGTTAGAAAATGAATTGATTTATGTTTTACAAAGATTAGCTGAAGAATGACTTAAAGTACTGTGATATTTACTTGGTACATACACTATATAAATATCTTCTTCTAATATAAAAATTCTTCTGTCACGGTGTTAGCGGCTTAACTCTTCCGAAACGGCTGAACCGATTCCCATGAAATTTTGTGATCATATTGGGTAGGTATGAGAATCGGCCAACGTTACCTATTTTTCGCTACATGCCTAGGGTCTTGAGATCAGAACGTGGACCCGGGTACCCCTAGAATGTTTTTATACATAATGGATATCAAATGAAAGCTGTTGATGAGTGCTATAGTACAGGATAATTTTCATACCCCTGGGTGACTAGGGTCTTGAGATATAGGCCAAAACGTGGACCCGGGTACACCTAGAATGTGTTTATACAATATGGATATGAAATGAAAGCTGTTGATGAGTGCTATAATGCAGGATAATTTTCATACAACTGGGAGGCTAGGTTCTCGAGATATAGCCCAAAACGTGGACCCGGATACCCCTAGAATGTGTTTATAAAATATGGATATCAAATGAAAGCTGTTGGTGAGTGCTATAGTACAGGACAATTTTCATACAACTTGGAGGCTAGGGTTTCGAGATATAGCCCAAAACGTGCTAACTGTTTGATGAGTCCTATAGTGCAGGACAATTTTCAAACAACTGGGAGGCTAGGGTCTCGAGATATAGCCCAAAACGTGGACCCGGTTGCCCCTGGAAATGTGTTTATACAATATGGATATCAATGAAAGCTGTTGATGAGTGCTATAGTACAGGATAATTTTCATACCCCTGGGTGACTAGGGTCTCCAGATATAGTCCAAAAACGTGGACCCGGGTCCCCTAGAATGTGTTTATACAATATGGATACAAATGAAAACTGTTGATGAGTGATTTAGTACAGGATAATTTCATACAACTGGGAGGGCTAGGGTCTCGAGATATAGCCCAAAACGTGGACCCGGGTACCGCTAGAATGTGTTTATACAATATGGATATGAAATGAAAGCTGTTGATGAGTGCTATAGTACAGGATAAGTTTCATACAACTGGGAGGCTAGGGTCTCGAGATATAGCCCAAAACGTGGACCCGGGTACCCTAGAATGTGTTTATACAATATGGATATCAAATGACAACTGTTGATGAGTGCTATAGTACAGGATAATTTTCATACCCCTGGGTGACTAGGGTCTGGAGATATAGGCCAAACGTGGGCCCGTGAACGCCTAGACAATGTTTTTACATTGTGGGTATCAAATTGAAGCTGTTGATTAGTGCTTTAGTACAGGGTAGTTTTCATACCTATTGGTGACTAGGGTCTCGAGATATAGGCAAAAACGTGGATCAGGGTAACACTAGGATGTGTTTTTACATTATGGGTATCAAATTGAACTGTTGATGTGTGCTTTAGTACAGAGTAAGTTTTATGCCGCTGGGTGACTAGGGTCTTGAGATGTAAGCCAAAACGTGGACCCGGATACACCTAGAATGTGTTTTTATATTATGGGTATCAAATTGAAGATGTTGATGTGTGTTATAATACGAAGTAAGTTTTACACCGCTGAGTGACTAGGGTCTCGAGATATAGGCCAAAACAGGCCCTAGAATGTGTTTGTATTATGAATATCAAAAGAAAGCTGTTGCTGAGAGCTCTAAAGTTCATTGTGATGTTCGATTTAGTCGCATCAACCTGGCAAAACTGATAAATATGCATGCGAAGCCGAAATAAAGACAAGAATTAATAATACCCACATACCTATTTACATACGTCGTATTCGATTTGCCTGAAATTTCGTATATAAATTTGCCTATATTAGTATTTACGATGCTTTTTTCCGGGAAGTATACCAGAGACGGACTGGGACTAGGACTGAGACTTAGACTCGGAGTGCGACTGGGACTGAGACTCGGAACGGGACTGGAATAAAATATCTACCACCCTCTAAGACTGGCAATAAGAGATGAAGAAGAAGGAGAAAAACTTGAGAGAAGAGAAAAGAGAGAAGGAGACTGAGAAAGAGATAGAATGAGACGAAGATGGAGATGAAGCGAAAAAAGAGGGGGAGGAGTGAATAAAAAGATTAGGAAAAAGTGTAGAGGGGGTAGGGCAGAGTTAGACGGAAAAAGCTTATTAAAATGTATGTAGATAGACTAAATTTAGGGCAGAACAACGTCTGCCGGGTCTGCTAGTTTAAAATAAAATTAAAGAATAATAAATTTAATAAATAATTTCATTTATTTAAATACTGCCAGGCTTAATTTTGAACCTATTTAGGAACATATCATTGCTTAGGACACTCTTAAAATTGAACGTTTTATTTGATCTCTTATCGTTTTTCCTATATTGGTATGTTGGTTTGTTTTGCCTGTCTCAATTTCTAGAATAAGAACTTCGGAGTGAAGATTTGATGGTTCATAATGTATCTTAAATTTAATGCAAATGTTATATAATGCAGCAGAAACATTTCCAAATCTCGCCATTTTCGCAGGATGATATCTTCCTCTTTTGTCACATCCTAAAATCCTCCAGCACCTTTTAAGAATGCCAATTGTTCTCTCAATAATACACATTCCTTTAGAGTGAATGTCATTAAAATACTGCTCATCTGAACCGTATGATGTGCTTCTGTATGGGGTTATTAACCACGGCTCAAGTGGGTAGCCAGAATCTCCTATATAAATGTATAAATTAATTATTTGTACAAAAAAGTTCGCTGCACCGCTGTTGAAATCCACCCTCCAAATCCCTTCTCTGATCGGAGTGTTTCCAAACGAAGGAATCATGAGCCGCACCACCGTATTGACAGTTGATTGCCAATATTTTGTAGGTGTGATCAAATATCTGAGTATTTTTATAACTGTTTTAAAAATGTTTAGTAAAAATATTTAATAGCAACTTACAATCATAGCGTTAGCTGTAGGTTTTTGTAAACCAATATGTGTACCGTCCACACAGCCAATCACTAAAAATTTAATAACGATATTCTGTAATTTCACAACAATTATTATTAAATTTACCTCCAGGTATTTTATATTTTTTCACGAACCATTCTTTACAGCTTTGGGAGTCATCTGGTTCGAAGCATATAAATTCCGCACACAGCTTCCTCTCCATCTCGGCAACAACATGTGATGTCAACTTCGAGAGAGTGCTATGGCACATTCCTACTAAATAGTCACTACCGACATTGTAGCCACCGCTAGCAAGAAGTGAAAGCGTGCCTGCCAATTGCAAAATTGGAGGAACCGCTTTGGCATCGGCTTGTTTCAAATTTAATTTCTCCAGAAGGTAACTAAAAGCTTCTTTAGTTAAGCGAAATCTCTTCAAGAATCTGAAATAATTTTTTGTTACAAAGAAATAATACATAAATGATATGTTTACCCTTTGTTCGATAAGTCAAACGGGTTACTGCGTTCTCTTAGCCGCCTTCGGACAATTTTTTCATCGCCTTCGCTATCACTTGAGCTCAAACAAAGCAATAAAATTGGATCCATCGTAATTATTTACTTTATTTTTTATATTTTTTGCAACCAATTTGACAGTTCAAAATCTATTGTGAGCTAAAAATACAATCCAATCTAATGTGGATCGTAAAAATTATTGTGAACTGAAAATAAATTACGTTCCGTTCGCTATGGTATATCAACGGCTGACGTATCACGTAATTTTCTTTCATATCGTTATCGATCCGTGATCGTATGTTACGATGCGAGCCCTGATTGCGAGTATTTCGATCGGGGGATAGCCATGTAGCTTGATGTATCTTTTTATGCACGAACCTCGTGCTGGATATGACCATGTTTCGGGCACCGGCAAAGTCAATCAGTCTCAGTCCATTAGGAGAAGTTTCATTGTGTAAGCTGATCGTTCCACTGTGTGGGCCCAAAAACACATTCTTTGCCCACCCTGGCGTTAAAGTCGCCAAGCACGACTTTTATATCATGGTGGGGGCAGCGCTCATATGTGCGTTCTAATTGTTCATAAAACGAGTCTTTCACCTCATTGTCTTTCTCCTCTGTTGATGCATAGGGCGCAGATGAATGATATATTAAACAATTGTTCTTTTATTCGGATAGCGGCGAGACGTTCGTCCACAGCCGTGAACGCCAATACTTGTCACAATTTTTAATCTTCTTTCTTCCTCGCATTTCTTGGATGGCGGCTGGAACGGGTCGTCGTTTTATCCGAGGCTTTGTTGAGTTTTTCTTTGGATTGTGGTTTTACGATATTACAACAACCACATGCAAACTGCTAACTTCAACTGCACATATCTCCGACTGGACGCGTATTAGTTGTCGACCCCTTGTTCTATACTTCATTTGTCAACTATAAAATTATAATAAAAAAAAACAAGGCAATAGCCTAGAAAAGGGGTTAGCAGCCGATACGCGTCCAGTCGAAGATATTTGCAGTTAAAGTTAGCAATTTGCATGTGGTTGTTGTAATGTCGTCAATCCAATGAAAAACTCAACAAAGCTTCGGATAAAAAGACAACCCGTTACTGATGATGGCAATGGGAAACGTTTGAAGGACAATGATTGGAGGGCATGCACCAGGAACGTCCGCTCCCTCTCGGGTTTCGGAGGGATCCGGGGTAATTGTCGGTTTTTCGTTAATATCTTTTGAACGACGCAAACGTGTTTTTCCCGCCTTCGGATTATCGTTTTCGAGGTCAATACGCCTCTTTTAACACCTCTCTCGATATTTTCGGACGCGTATTAGCAGTCGACCCTTGTTCTAGACTTTTACCATAAAAAGAAAATATCATGTTTGACAAGTTTTAAAGAAAAATTTAGCTCGTTCAGCAAAACAATAAATATAACTTTCGAAAAATTTTCAAATATGGAATTTTTTATATCAACCAAAAAATAAAAAATTAAAAACACCAACAATCGTCCACCAAACATTTTGTTGAAACACATTTTACCCTATACAAAGTTTTCAACGCAATATGGAAATTGTATTTTCATTTCTAGTTACAGTAAATATATTTTTAAAGAAAAAATAACGAAGAAAACAATACCTCTTTGTTAGTGTGAGGCGTTTTTGTAGTCAAAATTAAGTAGATAACAAGGAACGGTTGTAATATTTCAAGAACCTTTTATCAAACAATAACATTTGTATTTAGTGAAGAAAATTTATGTTTAAAACTTCTGTTTTCTTTATGGAATCGTAATTCCCATATTATTATTAAAAAAAATTGGTACTTTCAAAAGCATTTTGCTAAGCTTTATGGTACGTAAAAAAATATATGAGTGGCAACACTGGATACCACCGCTATATTTACCTCAGTTTTCTTAAGCCGCGCGCCCACGTGTATCGTTCGTTTTAGTGATAAATTATATATTAAAGTGATACCCGCGGCTCGCGCTTTTCATTCTGCCCCCACCGTCGCACAATTCCTTTTGAATTGTTAATTTTAAAGAATTAAATGCTTATATTGGCGCATAGTCAAAGTGGATATATTTAAATAACAGTCACAAATTTTGGTACGAACGGCGAGTAACTCGCTGAAAAGCAAAAAATGGCTGTCGTACTTTTTGTATGATGCAGTTTTTGTCACTTGCATTCTATCGATGTATGTACATATGTATTTACATATAAAAGCGGTGCATCAGCTTGCCGAATTGTGGTTTTTGGTACATAAGTGAATGCAAGTAATTAAATAAACATAATCGTTAATAAAATCAAAAATACGCCAAGAAAATGTATAGAAGGGATTTTTATGAATTTATTTCACGAAAACAAAACCAGCAACTACCTCATAGAAACCATCGTGTAATTGGCCCAAGTAAGAAACGATTGCTCATAGAAAATTATATCAAAAAGCTCTAAGTAACTTTAAAACTTATTTCAATTTGAGTATAGATTAAAGTGTCGTCAGTTCATTACTTTGGGCAATTACTTGGTATTTTAAATGGTGGATGGTTCCGCCATGATGTTCTCTATGATCTATGAGGTACATATGTATATATCTACATACATACACACATATATGGTCGCTGGTTCTTTTTGAGAGATATATCTTTTTATATAAGAGGGTTCGATACATTTTCGTGCCGTATTTATTTTAATGGTTGTATTTAGTTAATCACAATTTCGCAAGGTGACTACACATATATATATACATATGTATGTATGTAGGAGGCAATTAACCAAAACTTCCTCATTGAAACCATTGGGCATGTCATTTTTTACATTCCAGCGAGTTGCTTGCCACTCGTAGCAACCTGCTGGCTCTTCTTTGATTACATCCTATTCATTTGAATATGACTCTGGGCAATTGTGAAAAAGGTGAAATTGAAAAAATGTTTATTAAAAAACTAAAAGTGGCGTTATTGTGTGTGATTTTGTAATTCTGATAGAAATATAAAAAACGAATTAAATGTAAATCTAAGTGTTCTGGTAAGTTTACTGAAATATTTTCTTTATTATATTGATATTACATATACTGAAACCAATTTTGAAATAGTTCAATAATTAACCCAAATTCAACACGAAATTAAATTCGAAATATTCCCCAACTGTCCTTAAACTATCCAAAAAACTCCTTGATATGAGCACAAACTTAATATGGAAATGATTCCCGACTAGCAGGAGGGAAACTTTGTAAATCAGCTTGAATCGTTTTCGCAAAAATATCAGACGTTTTTAAAAATCTTTGCTGAATGCTTGAAATGTTTCCTAAAATTCTTAACAAAATTGTTAATGAAAATAAGTTTTTAAGGTACTTCTATACGACAGCACGGCACTCTTAATACTCGTCCCAGTATATATGGGGTTATCAAACGACACGTTTCTGATCCAGGATCGCGAATCCGAAAGCGGAGGCCAAATATTTTGGGTCTGTTAAGAGATATTTGGAAAGAAATTGAAAATTTTCATTTGTGAACACAAGTGTTTTGTACGTATATTGTTGTGACTAAACAACTTTTGGCTTAATTTACGAGGCTTTCGAAAGTATAAAGAACAGGCTTTACTGAGTTTTAATTAATTCGCTTTTATTTTTGTAACGTGTGAATATTGTATAGTTTAAAATGAATAGTTAAATGCAATATATGGCGCACTTTTCGCGCTTTACTAATAGCTATAGAGAAATTGTTTAAATTAGTTAAATTGGTAAATCGTTTAAACGCAGCTCAGCGTAGCGGCGGTTTTGTTTGGTTTCGTTTGTTTTTATATCTTTTCGTGCCTCGTACGCGTCTGAATTCTCGTAGCCAACTGATTCCTCGAAGGAACGTTTCGGTTAATTCAAACGCGCTTACATTTTTGGCACGGTTGCATTTTTGAGTATCAATACAGATAAGTTGTAATTTTTTGTATAAATAATAAGATAATTCAAATTCAGTTTCGAAGTGATTGACTAGCAGTTTCATTTAAATAAGATTTAAAATACTGTAACGTTCTTAAGGAATATTTCCGAGCATTCTATGGTTTAAACAGTAACATATATTGTTTTGGCCTCCAAACCGTTGTTGGACCCACTCAGGGTAATTTTTTATAGCGCGGCCGAAGGCCGCCAATGCAGAAATGTGTTCTGCGCAAAAATACAATGGATACCACACCCGGTTTCGGAGCACTCCGAGGTCATTGTACCGTTTTTAGTTAAATCTTTTGAACGACTAAATATTTTTATTTTCCGTTTTCGGATACACCATCCTGGATTCAAAACGCGATTATTTTGGACATGTATTATGACTGTCATGCTTTAGTATAGAATTACCGTTTTTAAAAAAAGTGGCCTGCTCGTTACCGAATTTTTCTCAGATTTCTATGTGATACCAAGAACAATAATTCTGCAAAATTGCATAGTCATACTAACGGCTTCTAATTATAGTCTTGAAATTTTTTTCAGTTTCTTCTAAATGTAGGCGATGCCACGCACATTTTCTATAATTTTATCACATTTATATTTTTCGTCATAAAGTCAACCCACCTATCAAGCTTCGTCACATGGACAGTCTTTGGTATTGAATTATCGAAAGTTTTCCAGGTTTCAATACCGAGAAAGTGGACGTGGGTATCTATTGTTTCATTTCGTCAATTCTCGAAACAAGATAAACCAACATACCAAATTTCGTAAACATATCGCTCATTTACTTCAATAGTGTCATAACTCAAAAAACATGACTTGAGTTAATAACATATAAACGTACCCAATATCATGATCTACATATGTTGTATAAAAAAAGCTTTATGATGCGTTAAAAATTTACCACGTGCTATAAACATAGAAATATGCCTTTATATGCTCAACATATGGCAGTTAAAACCTTTGAATGGCTCTCCTGGAAAATTGTGTTTTTTGAGTTATGACACTATTGAAGTAAATGAGCGATATGTCCCTCAATTTTTACTCGTAATGTGGGCCCACTTTATTTTTGGCGGTACAAAAAGCGTACTTCCGTCAATCGTTTAGAATCCATATAAAATCCCTACAAATCACCTATCTGTGATTTGTGTAAAATCGCAACGATAGAAGCCGCAACTTGGTAGCACTTAAACGTCAAAACCAGCTGGTACTTTGCAGATTTGTGAAATATTTTGTTCCTACAGCGAAATCGCATTTTCCCCCAATTAAATTTAAAGAACTCGTGTTGTGATTAAAACAAAATCAAACTTCGTCTGCCGAAAGAAAATTCAAATATGTGTGAGCCGAATACACCAAGCACGCCCGGTAGCCAAGCTATCGTTAATCTAAAAGAGCGCGATAAATCTCTACAAAACTTCAAAGTACCCACAGCAGGAGCAACACGTAAGAAAATAAAACAAAAAATTCTAACCGAAGAAGTGTACATTGAGGAGATGGCAAAAATAATACAACGTGACTTCTTTCCACACTTGGATAAATTGCGAGCACAAAATGATTATCTCGATGCGATGGATCGTAAAGACTACGCTCAAATGGAAGCGATACGTGAGAAGTATAGTGGGCGCAGACCTACCGATAGACGAGGTAAATGAAACAATAATATACACATATGCGTTCCTGTTATTAACATTTATCTATATACAGCTGTGTCACCAGCAACGTTTGAAACACCAGCTAGCGCGAATGCCACCGGAACACCACGTCCTGGCTGTGACGGAAATGCCTCAGACACGCCCAGGTCTGCTGTTTCTAGTTCTTCTAAAGCGTCAGGGGCGTCAGAAACAGATAAAATAACGGATAAGTATTCATTAGACTCATTTCTACAACACTACACCAGCGAAGATAATCATAGTTTTCAAGAAATCATCGATACGGCGGATCGAAAATTAAGACAAAAGTTTGCGGTGCTATATAATGAAGAAAAACTATCAGCGGATAAATTAGCGCGTGCGCTTACTTTACCATCTATTGAGCAGCAATTCGAAGAACCTGATCCAATGCGAAAGGTATGTAAGAGAATTAATGTAATTGCATACTTATACACGTAAATACTTCATTGTCTGGTGTAAAACGAATCATAGTGATAATAGTCATGCATTGGCCCCACAAACAGCAAAGACCTGCAACTCTTCATGTCCAACACATCGGGATTATGTACCGCAATGGCTCCGGACTTACTTTTCCAAGGGCTATAACTTCAGTATAACATTGTTTAAGTGGATTTCTGTTATAAAAACAATTTCACTACCAAATCGGTTGAATCCAAAAATCCTTCGGAAAGAAGGCCACCCTAAACTTCGGTTAGGTCAAACAAACCGTTCGCACGAACAACTGCCTAATATTTGAAAGCGCAAGTTCCACTTTCGATTTTATTACTCTAGATTCTAATGCATTTAATGCAGTCTAGTTGTCGAACAAATCTTTATATTTCCAATGTACATTTGATAGGGATGGACCATTGTGAGAGAGGTCTTAGAGGCGTTGGTTCCGCATTACAATTGAAGAGATGGTTGGTGTAATGTGATTGAAAAAAGCAATCTGATGCGTTGGTTTATATCCCTTATTTGGGTGTCGCCGGGGTCGTGCTGCCTTATAAGGTCACCATCTCTCACTAGAGTTGCAGCCTCCGCTGGAAAATGTGGCCGGATTACAGGGATTCTTCCGACGGGAATAAAACGAGCCGAAGCGAATTCAATGACTTTGCAGAAAGCACGCTCCCCTTGACAAGAATCAGTCGGGGAAAGCGGATGCCACTATATAATGTCGCTGTTGTTATAGCACTTACATCTCCCGAGCAGCATACCGAGTCATATTTGATCGAGAGCATCTAATGGCAAAGGCAGGTAGGCTGAATAGTTGGTCTCAAATAAGCCCACTTTCCTATTTATAGTCAGATAGCTGAATGTTCAGAATGTAGAAAGGCGAAAGAATAATTGGTCTAAAGCCATGGATCTTTTACACGGGTCCTCTTATTACATTTCGAAATAAAGTCTGCCCTCTATCTTCCTCAATTATTGATTAGCCCAAGACAACCTCTAAAATGATCTCACCAATAAAAACTGAAGAATATTAAGGGACTTCTTGCGACCTTCTTTCTTAGAAGAAAAGAGAAAAGCCTTTAAAAGCTACCGATAATACCTGAGCCTTCAATCAGTATACTAGTGAAGCTCCCAGTCTTTCCAGTTCTTGTTTCATAACTCCGATGATCACATTGAGGAATAAACCACCAAGTCTCCAGCGGGTTAGGGGGCTTAGAATATACCCGACGTAGGTATGCCTGTCGTAAGAGTCAACTAAAATACCAAATTGATTCATAGGGTTGTGTAGCGCAACCCTCTCAAGGGGTTGCCAGCGCAATTTATAGCTTCTCCAACCCAATTGTCAACCTCACCTACCCATGGCGAATCCTGTTTCATTGTGTCATACCAAATCGTCTGTATCCGGCAAATGACCGTCAATATCGATAATACTCCCCAAGGCCTTCGGGGAGTGACCTCCTCGCTACAACAACAACAATAGGAACAAGCCATAAAACATGTTGTAGATATCGTTATAAATTTAATAAAAATAATTTCAAATCTCACTCGCGGAAGACAAGACTTTGAAGAGATTTAAAAGGTATAATCGAAACATCTGTCCCTTGTCCTTACAGATGTCACGTTGTTTAAAAAAAATTCCCAAATTATTAAATAAATTAAAAATAATTTATTTTTTAGATTGAGACATGGACTTACATGAACAAAAACTCCGTTATGTACATTCCCGATGGAGTCGAGCTTACTGAGCAAGAACAAGTAGAAGCAGCAAAAAACGCAAAAATAATACAACATAATGCAACACGGCTCCATACTAACCCTTTTGTTGAGCCCAAAACCTCAAAATCAAGCAATGAACTGGTTAAGTCACAATCACAACCGCTAGCGAATAAAATTGGTTTTGATGGCAATGTCATCATACCAGGCAACAATAGCGGCGACGGTCCAGAAGTGCGCGGTTTTAGTTTAGTAAAAACACCATCGCCACGTCCAGGTGAAGCATTTTCACCACTCATGACATGGGGTGAAATTGAAGGTACACCCTTTCGTCTTGATGGCTCCGACACCCCAGTACGACCAAATGTTGGACCAGCCTTTACCATTACCGAAAATTCACGTCGTGAGAATATAGCAATTGCACTAGCTGAAAAAGTCGGTGAAAAGATGCGTGCCCAAAAGCAGCGAGCAGCCGATACGGCTCACAAAAATATTCATTCTCCATTTATTCGTTCAAATATGGAACGTTTGGCTTCAATGTCACCGGCGGCTAGACGTTTGGCAACGGGGAAACTGAGAATTGGTACAACACCGTTTATGCCTACGCCAGGGCGTACACCTGGTGCGGCCGCTCCTCGAAGACCCAAAATCACGCTAAAATCCGCGAATAGACGTAAAACCCCTGGTGGTGCTATAGAAACAACAACAAGCAGCTCTGCGCCAAATACACCCAAACAAATAAGTAGTGGAAAATCAACGCTGACTGACAACTTACTGAAAATTCCAACGAAACGACTACGAGCTTCCGATTTCTTCTAAATGAATGAAAAGGTGAGATAGTAGAAATTGTAGTAGATTATAGAGTTAGGTGTCTAACGCACAAATACATTAAGTAAATGTATATGATATGTATTGTATATAAATTGTAGATAGACTAAGCTTGAACGAAACATAGCCATATACAAGAACTCAGTAAATAAAGCGCATAATTTACTTGTTATTTATTTAAAAATAAGTATTAAATTTATTCCAAATATTGATACACATTTCTGTAATTCATACGACGATCTTTGGGTCCTTACAGAACCGTTGACTACATTGTCTTGCAGTTATAGAATTTAATATTTAATTATGTTGTCATAAGCGATAATAGCTCACACACGCAATTCTTAGGCTGTTATTGCTCGTTACCACATAATTACAATCGAGACCAGCCAACATGATAATGCTATTGCCACAATGTAAAGCCAAATGGGGATTGATGTTGCATGAATGTCCATTTAAAGAGGACGTGTCGGGCGGATAATTTCCACATATATTCATTGGTTAATTGCAAACGAGATAAGTAAGAATTAAATCTATTAGAGAATAGCAAAGTAAAGTCTGAGTAATGCGGGTCAATCTGTAATATATGGTGATCGGTCTCCAAGTATCGCATTTTGCGGACGGTAGTTGTTTCAGAAAGCTTTCTCAGTCGCACTGTTAATTGTACTTTTTCCCGAAAACCGTTACTGATCGACTTAACGGCTTTGTTGTTGTTGCTGTAGCGATAAGGACACTCCTCGAAGGTCTTGGGATGTTAATGGTCCTTTGCCGGATGTAGATCCAGTACGTTCCGGTAACAAGCACCATGAAGGTACTCGTCCGACCATCTCGGGAACGATTTAGTAAAACCACATGAGACTTTCTAGGCCATACCTCCCTCCCACCCCCTAGATACATCATGAGTTCGGGGTCGCTAGAGCCTCGGCTGTTAATGAAACATGATTCGCCACGGGTAGGTGAGGTTGACAATTGGGTTGGAGAAGCTATATATTGCGCTGGCAAGCCCTTGAGAGGGTTGCGCTACACGATCCCTTCAATCAATTTGTTATTTTAGTCGCCTCTTATGACAGGCATACCTACCGCGGGTATATTCTAAGCCCCCTAACCCGCTGGGCTTTCCTTGAATGCGAGATTTTTCGATTCCATGGTTATATTGTATGTTTTAGACACGAGTAAAACGGTACCTGCTGCCCTTGAGCGGGGATATGGGGTATATTATTAGTGAGCAGAAACACGTTGAGGACATTCGTTAGGGATATTACACCCGCGGGATATAAATGATTCAGCTTCAGTGTTGAAATGCCGCCAAAGTCAATAAGTTTGAAGTGTTTTTTTATGATGACTTTGCAGACTGCTGTGTTTGAGAGGGTAAAGAGTGCGTGACTATATTTAAATTTTCTTGTCCACCACTTGCGGCAGTGTGAATAGCCAATTCCGAATAAGCTCTCGCATTGCTGCAGGTTCGATGCCATGACGGTTAACAATGTTCGTTCGGTTTTACCAGCTGAAAAATGGTTGCTCTTATTAGTTCCTCCTATTTGATCGCATTATTTATCCATTGAATTCCCTGATTACTTGATCACGCTCATTGGCCAAGTCTATCTCCTCTGTAGGACCGAGTTGCAAGTATTATATGCCGGAATGAATGAAGCCTTTTGGGTCATGCTTCGGATGTTGATTGGTACGAGCTTCCTCTCGGCCAAGCAATAAGTGGATATATTGTTGTTGCTTTTGTAGCAATATTTCGTCCCGCTTAGTCGACAAACATTAAAAAAAAATTTTTCTAACTGTAGTTCTGTTGTTATTGTTGTAGCAGTGCTTCGCCCCATCCAATAGGTGCGACCGATCACAAAATGTCACCAATGTCCTCTAACGGGAGTGCAGGGAAACTTGCAGTTTCAACAGGGTGGACCAGAGTGAGAGGTGTGTTAAGAGGCGTTGGTTCCACATTACAATTGAGATGGTTGGTGTCATGTGGGGACACATTGCAAGCAGGACATATATTTTGAATGTCGGTGTGGATTCTGGATAGGTAAGAATTTAACATATTACAGCATCCTTCTGCGAGTTCTGGGTATTTTTCTTTAAAACTCGATTCGCCGGGCAATTCCCCACATAGAGTAACGGTAGTTCTAAGAGCGTGTTGTGCACTCAGGTGACTCATATGGTATAGCCGTCTACATTTTGGTGAGAGATTAGCCATTATTCATATATTGGAACGATTTTCAGTGATCCACTGTCAAATACAGCTAAAAGACAAACCGATTGCTGAACGTGAAAAATAACACTAAAGAAACCGATTTGTTTCTCTAGTATGAGAACCAAAAATGGCACTGAAGATTGTACAGCCGCGAAAAATGGTTTGTCTCCAAGTCAAATTTGTCAAGGAATGACGGAAAATCGTTGCAATACACAACACCTGTCAGGTCTTGGCCTAGATAGGTAAGAGTTAATAATAAAAACCTTCATTTGCTTCTATTGGCTTGCAATTAGTGTATTTACTAATATTTTTATAGAATAAATTTGAGACTCGGACATGATTAGCAATGCCTCCCATTACACTCCTATATAACAAAAACTTCTAGCACCTTAGCGGACCATTAACGTATTTTCCTACTCATCTCAATAGTCGACATGGTCACCCGATTTGAATTTTTGTTCTTGCAGCACCTGTAAAAATTTCTTTGTTGTTTGTTCTGTCGTCAGCATTGTTTTGGTGTCGCGTTGCATTTTAAAGAAATCAGCCAATTCCTTATTGATACTATCACGCTGCACCAGCACAGTCATTTGAGTATCAATTGCACCTGGTGCATAATTCAACACCACCAATTCCTCCACATTAGGCTGTTCGTTGGCGAGTACACGAAAATACATTTCTTTAGCCGCTTTGCCAGAACAGTAGAAGCTCATTGAGGCGAACGGTTCAATGCCACACTTAGAAGTAATATTCACCACCAACTTGGGTACACCAGTAAATGCGCGGAAAAATTCACAATTCAATGAAATGGCAGAAAAGACATTCATATGATAGTATTGCTGCCAAATGTTGGTGTCCGCCACGTCTACAGCACCTTTCGACACATCACCCACTGAACCGGCATTGTGTATAATGAAAGCACGTTCAAAATCGTTGGCTTTTGCATCCTTCAGTGACTTGGTCAGTATTTCTTGGAACTGTGTTGCTGTGGCCGTGCTCAGATCGATTGAAAATGTGTAAACTTTTAAATCTTTCAACTGCAATGCTTCGATTTCGGCCTTGGTTTGTGCCAAACCCGTTTCACTACGTGCCAAGAGCACAACTAATGAACTGGATTTGAGTTTAGCTGTAACTTCCACTGCCATACGTTGTCCAATGCCACGTGATGCACCAGTCACAAGCAAAAAAGTACGCTTTTCCAAATCCAAGACCATTTTACTTTCACTATATAAACGTGATTAATTCAATGTAATAAATTTTTGTGAATTTGGTATAATTGTTCTTGTTGTTGTTGTGTTTTCTTTGGTGCAAAGTTGGATTTACAATGTGTTTAAATTTTGAAATTGAAACTTGTTGCACAAATTATTCCAGCTGACTGACTACAATTTGTAATGTGTTTGGGCCCTCCTCCAGCAGCTGTTCGTTGTTGACCTTCAATATAAGATTTCACAGCAAGAATCTCATTCATAAATTTTACTCAAAGCGCAGCTGCAAAGCAATTGTATACACATTAGACTGCGTCGATTTATTAACCGATATCGCGCCATCGATTTTTCGATAGGATTTGGGCTCAGGAATAAAGTTCCACTACGCATACCCAAAAAAATAATTTTCGAGCCTGAGAAATTTCATTTTTATACTCAGCGTGCTTTGCACACAGAGTATATTAACTTTGATTATATAACGGTTGGTTGTACAGGTATAAAGGAATCGAGATATATATAGACTTCCATATATCAAAATCATCAGTATCGAAAAAAAAATTGTTTGGTCCATGTCCGTCCGTCCGTGAACACGATAACTTGAGTAAATATTGAGATATCTTCACCAAATTTGGTACACGAGCTTATCTGGACCCAGAATAGATTGGTATTGAAAATGAGCGAAATCGGATGATAACCACGCCCACTTTTTATATATATAACATTTTGGAAAACACAAAAAACCTGATGATTTAGTAAATAATACACCTTGAATGTTGAAATTTGTCATTTGAGACTCTTGATAAAAATTTGAAAACATTTTTTAAAATGGGCGTGGCACCGCCCACTTGTGATAAAATCAATTTTACAAATATTATTAATCATAAATCAAAAATCGTTAAACCTATCATAACAAAATTCGGCAGAGAGGTTGCCTTTACTATAAGAAATGCTTTGAAGAAAAATTAACGAAATCGGTTAAGGACCAAGCCCACTTTTACATAAACGATTTATAGAAATATTTCTAGAAAAAATGGACGAGATCGGTTAAAGGCCACGCCCACTTTTATACAAACGATTTTTAAAAGGGTTGTGAACGAATAAAATAAGCTATATCTTTGCAAAAAAGACCGTTATGTCAATGGTATTTCATTTCCCAAGTGGATTTATAACAATAAATAGGAAAAACTTCAAATTTAAAAAAATGGGCGTGGCACCGCCCCTTTAATGACTAAGCAATTTTCTATGTTTCGGGAGCCATAACTTGAAGAAAAAGTAACATATCGTAATAAAATTGTGTACACAGATTTTCCTTAAGACAGAAAATATTTCTAGTAAAAATGGACGGGATCGGTTAAAGACCACGGCAACTTAGATATAAAACAAGTTTAAAAGGGTCGTAGACTATAATAATAAGCTATAACTTAGCAAAAAATAGTTTTGAATCAAAGATATTTCACTCATCAAGTTTTATTGTAAGAGGAAATGGGGAGACTTTTTTTTAACGGGCGGTGCCACGTGTTATGTAGAAAAATAATTTATCTGAAATGAAATGTACAATTGAAGCTCACGCTGAGTATATAATGTTTGGTTACACCCGAACTTAGACACCTTTACTTGTTTTACTTTTTTTCGACTTTGATTTTTAAAAAAATTTTCATATGTATACCCTGTCCGACCCAAAAATGTCCGCTAAAAATGTTGTCGATAACTCCTTTAAAAAAAAATATATATATTTATACATGAAAATTTTACAATGAAAGGAACATTTTTTAGTAGGTCTGAAAAAAACCTTAAAAATTAAAGTCGAAAAAAAGTAAAAAAAATTAAATTTCGCAGGCTCAAAAATTATTGTTTTGGGTATGCGTAGTGGAACTTTTTTTCCTGATCCTATCGAAAAATCGATGGCGCGATATCGCTTAACTTTCGTCCATACAAATCGACCCCCCCCCTCCCCCCCCCCTAATACACATACATACATATAGACATATAACGAAGGGAGTAAATATGTACATATGTGCAATGAGTGAGAATTGTGTGCAGATAATTAGAGGCGGATTCAAATTTCTTATCAAAAAGCTATCGCTTCACAATGCCAACGTAATCTCCAGGAAACAATCCATTGAACACAAATAAATAACAGTAGCGTTGTTGTGTAATAAGCTTTGGTTGTAGCTCCCATGATGCAGTCTAAGTAGCGCGTTTATGCTTCTTGTAGCGATAAAGACACTGGCCGATGATTTTCTGAAGTGTTGTTGTTGTTTTAGCGATAAAGGAGAGGGCTATAATGGATGGGGGTTCAAATTAAATGTTCACCTTCGTCATCCCCGAAAAATGGAAAATGGCCAAGGTGGTTCCGCTACTATAGCCTGGAAAACCAGCTAACATAGGAGATTCTTATCGTCCGATATCTCTCCTATCGCCAGACACTTGAAGCCATTCTGCTTCCCTATTTCACTGCAAATTTGCGTCTTGCCAATCATCAGCATGGCTTCCGAAAACTACATCGCACTACCACCGTGCTAAACGTCATTAATACGAAAATGAATTGCGGATTAAATCAAAAAAACCCATCATAGCACAGTAAAAGTTGCGGTAGACCTCTCAAAAGCTTTTGATACGGTTCCCCAAGTCTCAAAAGGTGGACCGCAAATTATCTGTCTGGTCTGTAAGCATCGGAGCAATTCAGGAACATAACATATAAACCCAATTAAATAAGGGGTAACACAGGGTTTTGTTCTATCCCCGCTGTTGTTTAACTTCTATATATCGAAGCTACCTTCACCACCAGAAGGAGTCACTATAGATTCCTACGCCGATGACTGCACAATAATGGCCACAGGCCCAGGCACACACATCGATGAGCTTTGTAATAAAATAAACAGCTATTTCCCTGATCTCTCCAGTTTTTCGTCTCGCGAAACCTAACATTGTCACCGACCAAATCATCGGCGACCTTAATTGCAACATGGACACGGCAAATGTCGACCTTATTGGACAATTTTGGCTGTGACGTTCGATCAGGATCTACATTTTGGAGAGCATGCAACCTCAATTGTACCTAAAATCCAGAGCCGTAATAAAATCCTCAAATCTCTTGCCGGCAGCACTTGGTGTAAAGACAAGGAAACGCCCATTACCACTTACAAAGCAATTGGCCGGCCGATTGTATGTTACGCGTCTCCGACATGGTCGCCAAGCCTAAAGGTTACTCACAGGAAGAAAATACAGGCCTGCCAAAATACCGCCCTCAGAACCGTCACGGGTTGTCTTCTTATGTCCCCAGAATACCATCTACATAATGAGGCGAGAATACTCCCCAGTAAGGAGATAAATGAAATGCTAACCAAACAGTTCCTGTTGAACACCCAGAAACCTGGGCATCCCAACAGACATCTGATTGATGAGCCAACACCTCCCATGGGGCTTAAGGAGTCACCTCCGTAAGCATTATGAGGAAACACGGCACCTGAGAACACAGCCGCAGGAAGCTCAAAAAGCACAAGCAGGTCCTCAGTGAGAACAGGCGTCGATCATCTAAGCCAGGAATTGCCTGGCGAATCCAGTACTTAAAGAAAAATACCCAGAACTCGCAGAAGAGAAACGCTCTCTCCCTAGGGAAACACGCATCACTCTAGCTCAACTTCGATCTGGGTACTGTAACAGGTTAAACTGTTACTTATGCAGAAATCAACCCGACATACAAAATGTATGTCCTGCTTGCAATATGTCCCAACATGACTCTAACCATCTCTTTAATTGTAAAGTGGAACCAACGCCTCGTAACACCCCTCTCACTATGGTCCACCCCTGTTGAAACAGCAAGTTTCCTTGGAGAGGACATTGATGACAATTTGTTATCGGTCGCGCCTATTGGGCGGGGCGAAGAACTGCTAAAACAACAACATCAGGGCTATCGATGCTGATGGTCCTTTGCCTAAAGGTTACTCACTGGAAGAAAATACAGGCCTGCCAAAATACCGCCCTCAGAACCGTCACGGGTTGTCTTCTTATGTCCCCAGAATACCATCTACATAATGAGGCGAGAATACTCCCCATTAAAGAGATAAATGAAATGCTAACCAAACAGTTCCTGTTGAACACCCAGAAACCTGGGCATCCCAACAGACATCTGATTGATGAGCCAACACCTTCCAGGGGCTTAAGGAGTCACCTCCGTAAGCATTATGAGGAAACACGGCACCTGAGAACACAGCCGCAGGAAGCTCAAAAAGCACAAGCAGGTCCTCAGTGAGAACAGGCGTCGATCATCTAAGCCAGGAATTGCCTGACGAATCCAGTACTTAAAGAAAAATACTCAGAACTCGCAGAAGAGAAACGCTCTCTCCCTAGGGAAACACGCGTCACTCTAGCTCAACTTCGATCTGGGTACTGTAACAGGTTAAACTGTTACTTATGCAGAATCAACCCGACATACAAAATGTATGTCCTGCTTGCAATATGTCCCAACATGACACTAACCATCTCTTTAATTGTAAAGTGGAACCAACGCCTCGTAACACCCCTCTCACTATGGTCCACCCCTGTTGAAACAGCAAGTTTCCTTGGAGAGGACATTGATGACAATTTGTTATCGGTCGCGCCTATTGGGCGGGGCGAAGAACTGCTAAAACAACAACAACAGGGCTATCGATGCTGATGGTCCTTTGCCGGAAATTAATCCGGTACATATCGGAAACAATCACCTTTAAAGTAGGTGATAGCTCGACCAACTTTAGTACGATTTGATATGACCACGTCACCTTCTAGGTAGAAAGATACCCAAGGTCGCGAGAAAGGAGCCTAGGTTGTTGTTGTAGCGTTAAAAATACTCCCCGAAAAATTTTAAGTAGTGTTACCGATGGTGATGGTCCTTTGCTGGATATAGATCCGGTACGTTCCGGTAACAAGCGCCATTAAGGTACAAGCCCGACCATCTCGGAACCGCTTAAATATGACCACTTTGAAAACTCTAGGCCATCCCGTCCCCAACCCCTAATTCCATGGAACTTGGAGTGCAAAAATTCTAAAAAGATTCACCAATCTACTTCGCTATCTCTTGATCAAAGAACTGGAACCCAGGGTCTGATAGACAGCAGGCATAGCACCTCGTGTTATCCAAGATACGCACACGTTACTAGGTAGCGGAGAAAGTGCGCACATGCAATTTATGAGGCTTGTGGCGAAGACGGAAATATCTAGGGAACTTTGACATTATCCTACCACCTAAGTCGGATCTTTAGGCATTTGTTTTTGTTCTTCTAATACCTGTCCCCTACCATCTGGCGACAAATCGGAATGCCTTATAGGACATTCTAAGACGTTGTCCCTGCTGCCGATACCGTGGTTACATAGATTGTACTACACAGTATAAGGTATTGTAACGAATTCTGGGGATTTCTAATATTTAACACCTGCTAACGTTCGTATCGCTGAACTGTCGTATAAATAACTCCAATATTCAGTATTGCAATATGGTCTTTATTTAGTCTACTTTTGGAGTAGTACAATTATACTTCGATATCACGTACTTCACAAAAGCGTGTTGAAATCAAACTGATTAGTCATTCCTCAACTCGCGCTGCTTTTATACTCTCTGTTGCCTCGTCCGCATATTTCTACTAAGGTCTAGTAATTTCGCGAACAGTTGTATCTCATGCTTGGTTGCCAGCTATATACATGTATATTTGCGTGTGTATGTGTGAGTAACTACTTCGGCTGATGAATACATGTGTGTGTGTGGGATTTATCTTCGTTGCCTTGTACATAAGTGTCGCTGCTAGCTGTGTTTTGTTGTTACGATTATTTACTAACAGCATAGTGATGTCAACATTCGCCACAGTATACCAGCTGCGAGCATCGCTGCGTTACTCCTCTGCTGGTCGAAAGCTCAGAGCTCCGATACGCTGTTGGCTGTTATGTCTTAGAAAACAGCACAGCAATAAAGTCGTCTAACTCCGTAATATTTCCATTTCATTTGCATGTGTTTGAATGCAAAACGAAGAGTGGTAGGAGATAACTGTCTTCCTCGGGATCCCAGTCTACCAATTATTGTTGGCTGAAAGACAGCGTTTGTTGTTACGTAGCTCAACAGCGCGGTGTAGCAGTGACGTCCTACGAACGGTTTCCATTACTGAGCCTAGAATATCTGGGAATGTGACAAAGCCCAGATATGATTAGCACTTACAAGATTTCGCAGTCCTGTATATGTGGTGTATGATGTGCGAAAGACCAAGAGCTGATGGTCTTGTATCACGTGAGTGCTTGCACCGGAAATGGAAAGCTGTGGGGGCCCGTTAGGTTTAACAACAATTTTTCGGTGACACACTGCCATAATTCCGAGGTTATTGTCGCTATCTTTCTACCTAGCTGTACAAGAAGTTTATCCTGGGTTGCGACCGCAGGTGACAACCAAATGGATATCGGACTGAAGAGGCCCCGCCTCCCAGGAACTAAAGAAGTCATCTTCGTAAGCACTATGAAGAAATCCGGCACGAAGTCAGCCGTATGAAGAATAGAAGTATGATATCTACAAAAAGGCGGCGGACTAATAAACCAGGGATTGCCCGTTCACCGGGTCTTTAAGACAAATACCCGAAACTCACAGTTGAGGAAAGCAACCTACCCAGGGATACGCATGTCACTCCGGCTCCACTTCGATCTGGATACTGTAAAAGGTTGAACTCTTACTTATCCAGAATCAACACCGATATACCCAATGTATTTCTCGCTTGCAACGTGTCTCCCACATTATACCAACCATCTTTTCGATTGCAATGTGGAAACCAACACCCTTACTCTGGTCCAACCCTGTTAAAACTGCATGTTTTCCCGCAGTGCCGTTACGGGATATTGATAACAATTTGAGTGTGGTCCAACCTATTGCATGGAGCGAAGCACTGCTACAATAACGTAGATAATTCTTCGTTAGTACTACGATGAGATTAGGGATATCCGCAAATAAGTAAAGTCCGTTGTCGACTTATACTGCTAAACTAGTTATGTAATAAGAGCCAAAGTACCACCCAGAAAGTCGCGTTTTCCCTTGGGTTGCTTGAGGCAGCCTGGCTCTTGTATTCTATAATAGATTAAACTTTCACCCATCCCCACTTGACCATAATGTTTGTTCCGCATGCGAACTATCTCTACATAACAGATTCCACATTTTCCAAAACTCTGCCTAACAAACTCTTCTATCTCTTCAATCTTACTGAAGTTGCAATCTTCCTAGAACTCCCGTTAGAACTTAAGGATGTGCTGAATAAGCAGGTCTCCTCTGCCTGACATTGAGCATCCTAAGTTGTTGTTCATCTTATTTTTTTTGTTAATTGAAAATTAAATAAATATTTTTCAATTTGGGGTCAAATGATGTGATCTGATTAGGATTTAGAGCATTAAGCTGTAAAAAAATTAAAAAGGAGAGCGGGCCAAGCCTCGCCGTGGCTCAGTATGATAAGGCATTACTTAATTAAAAACAATTATATAAGGGAAATACAAATCTTTATATGTTGTTGCTGTATTAACAGTGCTTCGCTTCATTCAATGGGCACGATCACTCACAAATTGTCATCAAAATCGTCTAACGGAAGTCCAAGGAAACTGGTTGTTTCAACAGGGGCGGACCATAGGGAGATAGGTGTTAGAGGCGTATGCCCCATATTACAATTGAAAAGATGGTTGGTGTCATGTGGGGTCACATCACATGCAGGACATATAAATTACTTATGTCGGGGTTGATTCTGGACAAGTAAAAGTTTAACTTGTTACAGCATCCAGAACGAAGTTGGACCAGGGTGACTTGTGTTTCCCTTGGTAATGCGCTTTCTTCTTCTGCAAGGGCGGGATATTGCATATTAATAACGGAGTTCACCGGGCGCGTCCTGATAAAGGCGTTTACCGATTCTGTGTGGATTTGGCTAAGGGCCTGCTTATGCTTGCCTGGATCAAACGGCTGTGTTGGCAAGTGCCGGATCTCGACATAGTGCTTTAGGAGATGTTCCCTTAATCCCCGTGGAGGCGGTCCTAAATCAAGCAGTTGTTTGCTAGGATGTTTGGTTTGTGACAATTAAGCAAGAACTGCTTGTTCAGCTTTTCGTTGTCCTCTTTAATAGGCGACCAGACTGCTGACGCGTAGCTCATGAGCGGCCGGCCAATTGATTTGTACGTGCTTAGCAGCGTTTCTTTATCTTTTCCCCAGGTGCTGCCGGCAAGCGACTTGAGGAGGTTGTTGCGACTTGAGGAGGTTGTTGCGACTTTGTACTTTAGAAACAATCTCGGTGGCATGAGCTTTAAAGGTTAGAGTGTAAGGTAAGATCTTTGGGTGACTGACAGTCGGTAGTGTGACACCATCGACGCGTACGTCCACCCACGTCGTAAACACGGTGGCCGTGGATTTTGTCGGTGATAATGTCAAGTTGCGCGAGGTGAAGAAAACGGAAAGATCGGGGATATAGCTGTTTATTTTAGAAACTAATTCATCGACTGAAGGGCTAGGTCCTGTAGCCATAATCGTGCAGTCGTCAGCATAGGAAATTATTGTGACTCCTACTGGTGGGGAAGGGAGTTTTGATATGTAAAAATTAAACAGAAGCGGGGATATGACACCACCCTGTGGAACCCCCTGTTTAATTTTTCTATGTTTAGAAATTTCGTTCCTAAATTCAACCGACGCCTGCCGACCACTCAGATAATAAGCGGTCCATCTTTTTAGACAAGCGGGAAGGTGTGAGCCTTTTATGTCTTGGAGTAGCATGCCGTGGTTGACTGTATCAACCCCATTTAATTTGTTGCGTCCCTGCCACAAATTGTTATCCTTGGAGCAGCTCCTTGCTGCTGGACTGCTCCATACCCTCCTGTTCCGGGAACGTATTGAACCTAACCCCGGTCCCAGGCTGTGGTTCTGCTGCCTATGTCGGAAAAGGATTTATCTCAGACGGGCATATTCTTCTTAGTGTGCCACGTGTAAAAGATGGTTGCATCGTTCGGGCTGTTCTGGGTTAGAACACAACGTTCGTCGCCCCCGAAACTTCTATAAAACCTTTGTGGCTCCCTGCTGTTCACGTCCAAGGACGTCCCGCGGTTCACTCTCAAACGTACCTCCGCCACCTTCTAGCAGCGATGCTGCTCAGCAGTCCACATCAACCGTGCGCTGTTGCGCGCACCAAATGGCGCTTCCACCTAACGCGGCCGCTACAACCCATCTCTACAATCTACGTAGCATGGATAGTAGCAATGCCGAGCACCAGTTTTTATCCCCGTCTCTCCCCTCACTTTCCGACACTCGTACTCGCGTAAGGAGTCATCAACTCCTTGCCCCCCACGCCGTGTGTTCGGTACGACAGCTTAAGGTGTTTATGATCGCGGCATCGGTCCAATGCAGTTCATGCCTTGGCCTATGCCACCTTCATAGTTGCTCTGGGCTCACAAAGGGAAATCGTCCGACCGTTGCACCCTTCTGCCAAAACACTAGTACCAACCCATTGACACAGGGTACACCAGCAGGAATCGGACATCACACTCGACAAAGCCTATATCCTTCAAGGCGCCTTCATCCATCTCTGAAAGCTGTAAAATAATTAGGTAGGCCCTAGGGGCTAGTCATCGCACTCCTCATCATTCTAGGGCATTGATCAGACAAATAAATAAAAGCGTAAGGCGCATCAAATTTCCATTAATAGTCAACCACTTATATGTTTAATAAATGATAGTTTTCATATTTGCATAATTACGAGCAACTGAACCTTAATTAGGTTATGCTACGCCTCACGCTATGGCTTTTTTGCCTTGCATTATTCATGGGTCGCTTTCTATTCAAGTATGTAATTGTGTTCCAAATATAAGCCAAATCGAACCACAAATACGATTTTTTTAAATATTTCTATACATGCGTCACCTGGCGGAGTTTTTTTTTCGTATTATTGCATTGTAATGTATGTAATTGTGTTCCAAATATAAGCCAAATCGAACCACAAATACGATTTTTTTTTAAATATTTCTATACATGCGCCACCTGGTGCATTGTCATCGGGTTCTGAACTATATTCCAAGTTTCAAGCTTGTAGCTTATCGGGAAGTTACTTAAATTTCAATTACAAAATTCGTAAACAACGCTCGCTACACAGAGTCAAGCTAAATAAAACCGTGAAATAAATCTTTCTAAAAAACTTGCGTGGTTAACAACCAATTTAGCTCAAAGCTTTCTCAAGCCATCGTGCGTACAGGAGAACTGAACATATGGCTTAATCAATTCTTTAAAGAGCTTGAAAAATATCATATGAGGCCTGCTCCCGTTTAGAAAAACGTTCCAAAGCATTTTGATGTTAGTTGTTCCGATTTCATTCAGAAATTGTGCGCCTTAAAATATACAAAATATGAAATTGTGTCAAGGACGTCATAAATGTCATGAATTGGCAAACAGTAAATACTGGGGAGAATAGGGGAGTGAGTGTACTTAACGGCATAAGGCAATTCGAACTGATAAGGGGCTGTTTAGGCTAGACACATCATAAGCATACTTAAAGTTGCATCATACTTAAAATTGCATATAAGAGGGATTCCAAAGTGACGGGCGGGACTACTTTTCTTGTTTGTTCTCTTGGACGTTGTGGCAGCGCACTGCCCACAAGTGACCGAATGAAACCAGGATAATCCTCTTCATTTTCATACCCAACGTGTACTTGTCCTGCTATATGGGGTAGAAGCATGGACCATGACAACAGCAGATGAAGCGGCTTTGGGAGTGTTCGAGAGAAAAGTTCTTCGAAAGATTTATGGACCTCTACGCGTTGGCGATGGTGAGTACCGAAGAAGATTTAATGATGAGCTGTACGAGCTATACGCAGACATCAACATAGTCCAGCGAATTAAAACGCAGCGGCTGCGCTGGCTAGGCCATGTTATGCGAATGAAAGATGATGCTCCGGCCAAGAAAGTGCTTCTATCGGAACCCGCCTATGGAAGCAGAGGTAGAGGGCGGCCCCCACTCCGTTGGAAGGACCAGGTGGAAAACGATTTAAACTCCCTTGGTGTGACCAATTGGCGCCGGTTGGCGGAGCGAAGGAGCGACTGGCGCGCCTTGTTGGACGGCCATAACCGTTTAGACGGTTAAGCGCAAATTATTATTTTTTATTTGTTTAAGTCAATGAATTTTAATCCTTACAGACTATGATATAATGAAAATTTAAAAAATACTTATGCCTAAAAGTAATCGGTTTACTTAGAAAGCAGACTTCAAAATATTCATAAATTCAGCCCTTTGTATAGAAAAATCAAGAGCAGCGGAATTACTTATTGAGTTAAGCTCCCGAATAGCACGCGTAATGGGAGCATTACCAGCGTAATTCGTTCTGAAATAATCGTAATAAAATGGAAAGGAATTTCTGAGAGATCTTTGGGGAACATTAAATCGAATCCTTTCCAGCAAATAAGGGCAATCAATGTAGCCATTAATAACATTATACATGAATGACAAGTAAGTAAGTACTTGTACACAAAGGCAATATAGCTTTGATTGGATAACGGTAATACGTAATGCCACAAAGGAATGGAGATAGATATAGACTTCCATACATATATCAAAGTTCGAAAAAAACTTGAGTAAAATTTACGATTTGTGCAGAATAGAGCTGTATGGAATCGCCCGATTACCACGCCCAATCTTTCGATATCGGAAATTTCGAAAAAATGCTATAATTTATTACCAAAGACCGATAAACTGATAAAAATTGATATGTAGGTTGACTTTATGAGGACAAATAGAAGTTTTGTAAAATTTTGGAAAATGGGCGTGGCACCGGCCAGATTTAGAGGAAAAAATTTAAAATTGTGCTAGCCGTATATCCAAAGCAATTGAGGACTTTGAAATAAATGTTTGGAAAAAAAATTGGAAAACGGGCGTCGCACCGTCTACAATAAGAAGAATAAAATTTAAAAGTCTTCAAAGCTATAAATCCTAAGCCGTGGAAAATATTATGCTGAGGGAGGTTGTCCTTATTATTATACATTCTTTTTATGAAAATTAACAAAATCGGGTGGCAACCACGCCCACTTAAAAAAAATCGATATAGAAATTTGGAAAAATAGAAAAAAGCGGTAATTCATTAGCAAAGATAGATAAGATGCTGGAACTTGATATGTTGGGTGACTAAATGGCCAAACACTGAAGTTTTGAAAAATGGGCGTGGCACTGCAAACGTTTACGCGTGTGTCGCCTCGTCTGCCATTTGATCGCCCTTACGACACCCTTCCACCTCTATCGTGACTATAAGAGACCCAATGTTTGATATTACTATGATACTATGATGATACAACTTACTGTCTATAATGATTCCTATATATTTGGCACAAAATACAAATACACAAGGTTTATCTTGCAGGGCCACACCTCCTAGCATAGGATTAGACCAATTTGGAACTTTATGCTTCATAGTAAACAAGACCATATCCGTCTTCTCCGCGTTGTCGTTCAAAGTATGTATATCCCGAAGCGCCCGATCAATCAAAGAGCTAAAAATTTGTTGAAAGGCACTCGTAACAACTCCAACGTCATCTGCGTATGCCGTAAGTTTGACGGGTCCCTCCGCCTGACCAGTTGGTCGATGACCAGCATCCACAGCAGAGGGTATAATAAACCGCCTTTCGGCGTGCCCCTGTCCACTGATTTCGTGGCCTCAGCCAACGACTATTGTGAAGTAATGTTTCTGAAACTTAACGTGCAGCCAATCCATCTAGTTATGGCTGCATGTACTTTAATGCAATTAAGATCATACATTATCGCCCCTTTAGATACATTGTTGAAAGTCCCGGCAATGTCTATGAAGCTACCTAGGTTATGTTCCTTATATTCCAAGGCTTTCTCTATGTTTATAACCACCGACCTACCGACTTGCCTTCGTTGTATGCCTGTAGTATTTTGTAGAGCAGTTTTTCATCCACGTTGGACTTTATGTACAAAGTTTGGCTTAAAAGGGGAAACCAAACAAAATTCTTAAGCGTTTTTTGTGATCTGGATACCGCGCTTTAGCGATAAAGTCATTTTCAAATCTCAACGTCCAAGTGTACTCTCTTTCATTTGACGTCACTTTTCTGGGACCTTCCCATTTAACATGCGACATTTCTTTCAGAAATCGTCACTTGGTGTTATCTCTTAAATGATGATTTCATATTCCACCCAATCGCCATCCAGCACGGTACAGCTTTCTTAGCATTAGAAAAGGTTTCAAATAAAAGCTTCGATTTCTTCGGGTCCCACCACGATTATGAATCACTTTTATGTGAGTGTAAAGCCACTCGATTTTTTTTTATAAATATGGGCATATCAAAATATTTGTGTACTGTATATGTGCTTAAAGGTGTCTGACCAAAAACAATTATTCAAAATTATAAAAGTTAGTACGCTTTAAGACCCCCATTAAAATATTGTAACGAATTTAGGGAAATTACGCTTATTCCAAACCTTCTGCTAACGTTCGAATCGCTGTTGAATAAATAACTCCAATATTCAATAATGCAAAATGATCTTTATTAGACTACTTTGAAAGTACTTCACAATAACACTTATACTTCACAACCAATAGCGTGCTTAAATCAAAACTGATTACTGACTTCTCAGCTTGCGCTGCTTTTATACTCTCCGTTGCTTCTTCGCATATTTCTGCTAAAGTCTAAACGTTTCGCCTCCTAGAATCTCTTGCTTGGTTACCAGCGATATACATGTATATTTGTAGCTT
>JARSSU010047169.1:0-32663 GCA_029619165.1 Eurosta solidaginis
AAGTTGAGTGGTACATCCTGGTTCTTATAGCGCATATTCCTTCTTTGCATGTCGATCCTGATGTCACGGTCAACTAAGAAGTCCACTCCCAATATGACTTCATCAACGATCTCCGCCACAACGAATTTGTGTAGAACCGTGACCTTTCCAATTAAGACCTCACATGTCACTTCTCCCTGGACTTGGTTATACTCGCCAGTGATCGTACACAACCAGATCAGATTAAGGAATGAGATGCGCCGTTTCTACAGTCAGTACATGTCTTTGCCATGCACATTTCCTGACTGCTCGATTTTCTTCCAATTTGCGAGATAGATATCACAGGACATTCAATAGCTGGGGCAAGCTCTCGAGCTTTACATCTGACTCGCTCTTGCTTATCTCCTCCAGCTTTACGTTTACGATCAGCCAAGTTGGAACTACCAGGACCGGTGCTGCAATGACGCGCAATGTGACCAGGCTTCCCGCATTTGAAGCATTTGATTACTCTATTACTCCGCTTTTGCGATCCTTTCAGCGCCTCCAATATTGTGTTCACCCAGTCTGGCTTTCTACTTCCACACGGCGTGCTTTGAAAACTGGCTTACACAGAAGCGATGCTGTTTCCTGAGTCAGCGCATAGGATACTGTTTCAGCAAATGTTGGCTTTGGATTTGCGTATGTCGCTCGCTTCGTTTCAACGTCCCGTATTCCATTAATAAAGCTCTGGATTTTTACCCACTCGGTGTAATCCACGGGTGCTTCCGCATTTGCGAGATGAGCCAATCTTTCAACATCCGACGCAAATTCCTGCAAAGTCTCATTCGCCTTTTGGAAACGGTTTTGCAACTCAATTTGGTATATCTGTTGGCTATGCCGCTTCCGTAACGTCTCTCGACAGCGGTCATCAATGCTTCATAACTGTTACGTTCGTACTCTGGAATAGTCTGTAAGATTTCTGCAGCTGCTCCTTTCAACGCCACGAATAGTGCAGAAACTTTAGCTTCAGCATTCCAGTTGTTCACTATTGCGGTATTCTCAAATTGAAGCTTAAATACCTGGAAAGGAACAGAACCGTCAAAGGATGGTGTTTTTATCTTTGGATTACTTGCTGAAACAGCTGGGCGATTTAGTTGCAGCCCCTGTATACGACCTTTTAAAACATTATTTGTGACGACATTTCGGATAAACGTGCCTCCTGTGTTTCAATCCTGGATGTTATTTGGGTTTCTGTTCTTCCAGTTGTGATACATATTGTTTTCTGTTCTTCCAGTTGAGATGACATGTTGGTGGATATTTGTGATGACATTTCGGACATTTGTGCCGATATTGCAACCAATATAATGTTCAAGTCTGTGTTCGCCATTGTCTGCGGTGTTTCATTTTTCTCCTCCAATTTTGTTGTCTCATCGCCTCAAGATGAAAGACATACTCTTCCACGTTAATTCCTTCTAATTCCATTGCCTCTCATAGTCGTGCCTGAAGTTCGAGTTTATCGCCGGTTGTATTCAATCCCCGGCTCCCCAACTCCTTCTTCAGTAGCTGGATCTTCAATTCAATCCACTTTGCCATATCCTTGTTTTACTCTGGAATTTATTCAACAATTCCTCTTTTGACACCAATTGTAACGAATTTAGTGAAATTCCCCTTATTCCAAACCTTCTGCTAACGTTCGAATCGCTAAACTGTTGAATAAATAACTCCAGTATTCAATAATGCAAAATGGTCTTTATTAGACTACTTTGAGCGTACTTCACAATAACTCTTACTTTACAAACTAATTGCGTGTTTAAATCAAACTGAATACTGACTAATCAGCTTTCGCTGCTTTTATACTCTCTGTTGCCTCGTTCACTCATTTCTACTAAGGTCTAGTAACTTCGCGAACCTCACTCCTGGTTATCAACCATTTATGTACATGTATATTTGTAGTTTATAGTCTCTCGCATACCCATATGCGTGTGTATATGTGAGTACTACTTCGGCTGATGGTGAGTATCTCTCTGCTGCCTTGTGTGTACATGATGATAGATTTTTTTACGTACATACTGCTTATTATCGCATTAGTGGTGGTAGTATCGCTTAGTGATACTAATATTCATCACAATATGTTTATTTTCAATTTAAAATGCAATTTTCAGCTGAACATAAAATCAGCTGGTTTATCCAAACAGTATTGCCAACGCATAAGAATTTCCCTCGACAACCGTCATTTTGTTGCCAATTCGATTGAAATCAATTTTACATGGAAAATGTATGCTGAATACGAAATTCAATAGACGATTTCTCATAAGCAAAAGCTTTTCTAAAAACTTGTGAGTGGGAGTGATTATTTCAAGTAGAATAACTCTCTTGAGCTGACCTCAAATGTACCCACTAATCTTTGTACCTTAGGTTTGAATATCTCAAAGGCTTGATGTGCCGGGACCGTTTTGTCTCCAGATAGGGGATCACCACGTCGAAATCTTAGAGAAAGGAAGGGAGCGAAGGTCTACGCCTTTGTCGAAAGTTACAATTTATTATTATTATTATTAGTAAGCTCTAACACTACTAACTATTTAGATGTGCTCTAGTTATATGGTGAGCACTTTTGGTGTTTCCGGGTATAATTTCGAGAGTGTGAGTGTTTTGAAATCTTTCAGAATTACTTTAAGGATCGTTATAGTCCTGTTTCTCGATACAAACTTATTTTGTTTTTTAAGGCTATTTTAGGCACAAATATTTCGAAAAACTGAACTAATTTGGAAAATCAGACCTCAAGTTAAGTTCTGTGCAACAAAATCCATCAAAAAGCATTACTGAAAATCTAGCTACAGACATTTTTTTGTTGCCAGGGTTATGCTTGTTTGCACTTAAAAAGGGGACATTCGTTTTAACCAATTTTTAACTATTTCAATGGATATTAAAATGCTACTTTCAATCATCTCGGCATTAAAGTCCAATAATTCCAGGATTTTCAGGACTTAGAAATATACCGGGATCCAGGGACCCATCCGAATTAAAACATTCGAGAAACGGTATCATAGTAACCCGTTTATATTTCGGTACCTACTTTACTGCAGTTAATATAGTCTACAATTACAACATTTTAACCAAACTTCGTGGATATTGCCGACTTCATATATATATATATTTTTTTTTCATATATGAACAGTCGACATGAAAAGCGCCATGTCTCTATCAATTTTCTCGTTGTTCAGCATTCTTATCGGACTCTGACTTCTGTTAAGAGTTTCGAATTTTGGTCCTGGGAATTGAACACTAATGCGTGATTAATGCAGTAAAAAACAAATTGAAAATGAGCCGCTCGAGTTTGAACAACTACCTTATCAATGAGAGGAGTTGAAAAAATAAAATATTCGGCCCCGAAAGTAGCGAAATTAGGCTCTTCTCCATATCTAATACATCTAATGGTAAATAGTATTTATTAATTAATTTCATATTAATTCTAGAGCTTATGACTTTGTCTCGAACACAGTCGATAATTTCGAGACTCGAGAACTATAGTCCTCGTGGATTCTCGTATCTCGAAATACTTTTAGAGCTCGCTAAATTCTCGGCAGTCAATTCATTGGCAGTATTATATGTAGAGCTTACGCTTTCTTCTCGCTTGGGTTCGATAACGGGCTTCCGAGTTTTCGGATGTTGACTTTTGGACAACCGCAACATCCTTAATATGTTCATATTTTATACATACATGCATGAGTAATAATATGCGTGCAACAAAGGTGGAACAGCAGTTGCAACAACAATGGCAATATAACGATGGGATGTTGTAGGCACATTGTTGCACATCGTTGGTTTGGTTTCTGTTGCTGCTGCTTGTTGGCAAACATGAATATTATAATTTTTGCTGATGTCTTTGCTATTGTTGTTGTTACTGACAACTTGTTAACATTACTGCCCATTTAAGTATGTTTGTTATACTTCTTAATATAAAGGGGCGTGGGTTATGCAGAGGGTGCTGTATATAGTGGCCAAATGAATATGTTTCGCAACACCAGTGAAGGCCAGAAAAATTGGCTTTGGTCTCTTGACATTTTAGATGAAAAAATAACTTTCTTTTCGTGATAATTCTTTTGTTTTATTTGATATTATGAAGCTTAGCCTTTTCAGTAAAAACACTGGAGGTAAAAAGCTGGTAAAAGCACCGAAATTATGCGTCAATATAACCGAAATTTCTTTCAATCGGATTGCAACTTCGCACAAATTGTTGATTCTGAATTTACCGTTTCAGCGGTCAAATCAACTGAAAAACAATTAATAATGCGCAATCCATAGCTTTACTTACAATTAGTGTTAAAACAACAGATTTCCGTCAACATTAGAATAACATAATATAACAGCGATTTCTGTGACAGCATGGCCATAAGAATAAAGTAGAAGCGTAGTGAGCGAAAGTTTCTCTTTAAATTTATATATTGATAGTTGTTCTCTATGACAAATGAAATAAGTTATTTTATTAGTTATGTATATTGAGAAACTTTTTTCTGAATATGTATTGTTAACTTGACACAAGCAGTTTCTCTTTTGTTGAAATGACTAAACCAATGTGTTCCCTTGAAAGAAAACTCAGTTGAACTAACCGTAGCGTGATGAATTTTTCCGTATGCTTGTTAATTCAATTTGTTGATTTTGGCTGAAAATTGAATCGAAGGATTTCCTTCTTGAAAGCCAGTAAAAATTGGTCGACCTGGGGTCGACTAGTACTTCACCCAACAATCACTATTACACACTAAGTAGGCAATTTAAAGCAAAAAAAAATCCCCTCTCTACCACGATAAACCACACTCTATCAGTCTCTTATCGCAACTGTGCAATGTTCGATCGGAATTTGCGGACGGTATTGATTTAATATGGGGAATATTCGAGAGTAAAGCTATACTGAATTTTTATGATACTTTCCGTGATGCCAACAGCATGTGTCGAAGGAAGTTTAATAAAAAGTTTAACGAGCTTTACGCAGATATAACATAGATCACACAATCACCTGCTGGCGGCCACCGTGGTGTGATGGTAGCGTGCTCCGCCTACCACACCGTATGCCCTAGGTTCACACCCCGGGTAAAGCAACATCAAAATTTTAGAAATAAGGTTTTTAAATTAGAATAGAAGAATTTTTCTAAGCGGGGTCGCCCTCCGAGTGTACTTCTGTCATGAAAAGCTCTCAGTGAAAACTCATCTGCCTAGCAGATGCCGTTCGGAGTCGGCATAAAACATGTAGGTCCCGTCCGGCCAATTTGTAGGGAAAATCAAGAGGAGCACGACGCAAATTGAAAGAGAAGCTCGGCCTTAGATCTGTTCGGAGGTTATCGCGCCTTACATTTATAGTTGGGTGAGACTTCCCTGATTGAAGAAACATGTGGAGAAAAACTTTCTGTTCTTTGCCAAAAAGCAATGGATGACGCGCTTTGATACCAGACTTGGTTCAGCACCAACAAATGATTTACTGATATTACGATACCGCAAGGCATCGCAAAAGCCCTGTCACATTTCCCCACCCTGAAAGGCCAGTATGTCTCTGTGTACTTATTTATGTATGCACAAGTTTACTAATGCATTTTTTGGTCAGTCTTCCTTGTTGCAGCAGCAGTAAAACAAGTAAATGATTGCAACTGCACGCACTTGGAGACAACTTTTTAACAAGCGTAGTAATGATATGTTTTTACACATCCTTATGTATGTTTATTTACTTAGCAACTATTTATATGCATGAATGCCATTGTGTGTAGGATTGTTGCATGCACTTTAAGTTCGGCAGCTGCCAATTTATGGAGCACCAATTTGCATAAATAGGTAGAGACAATACATAGAATGAAATGCTAAATTCAGAAGACCATCGTTTGTCCAATGGTCATTGTGTAATACGGTGAGCCACATCGAAATTACGGCTACTTGATCCCAACAGACGTGGAGCCAAGTGCTCAACAACGCTCCCGATAGAATAATTTACGGTTGCAGGTTGGAGTCTCATCTTGACTTGGGGGTTTTAGATGCTTCCTCCTCTGGAAAAATCATGCCTGTGTATTTTTGTTTTCCCACTTACATGGTTTTGAAGGTCGTACTGCAAAACTTGTAGCTGTGTAAAGCAGTTTAAGAAGTTGGAGGTATCACTGGGCGCAAGGGAATGGTGCCGTTTGATGTGGCTTGCTGAGCATCATTTAATAGTTGATTTTACGCATGGTTGAGGCTTTTATAAACTTTGATGGCCATATGTGAACTTGTTTAGCCGGTACGTTGAGCAGATGAAATTATATGCAGCTATGTGAACCTACCAAGGAAAGGAAAGGTCTTCCCTCTCACTAAGTCTAAAAAGTAGACCGCAAATTATCTGTGTGAATGGTCCAGTTCGAGAATGGAACACCAAATTAAGAAGAATAATGCTAGGAGTTGTCGTAGCACCATCAAGAAATCCGGTACACAAAAGTTTTGCCCTTTGAACCTTAGGTGCTTAATTAATTGACACTTAACCATTTAAATGGTTATGACCGTTCAATTAGACGCGCTTGTCGCTTCTTTGCTGTGCTAACTGGCGCGAATTGGTAACACGAATGGAATTTATATCGTTTTAAACCTGGTCCTTCCAGTGCAGTGGGGCAGCCCCCTTCCCCGTGCTTCCGTGAGCGCGAATCGATAAAATTACCGGGCCGGAGCATCATCTTTCATTTGAATAACAAGGCCTAGCCAGCTTAGCCGCTGAGTTTTAATTCACTGAACTGAGTTGATATCTGCGCAAACTCGTACATATCATCATTCTTCGGTACTCGCCGTCGCCAACGCTTAGAGGTCCATAAATCGTTCGAAGAACTTTCTCTCTAACACTCCCAGATCCACCTCATCTGATGTTGTCATAGTCCATGCTTTTGTACCATACCCAATTCAAAGTAGCAATTATTGACAAGAGTGCATCTTTGCTGGATTTCCTTTTGAACCAGAAGAACATGAAAAGGTTCTCAAAGTCTGCCACAAGGAGAAGCAAAGTTATATGCTGATAAATGACTGGCGAACCCCATTATCAAATATCCGTAACTTACAGTTGGAGTGAGCAGTCTTCCCAGGGAGACGCACATCACTCTGGCATAACGTCGATCTGGATATCCTTACTTATCCAGAACCAATATCGACATACGCAATTTATGTATGTCCTGCTTTATTGTGTCTGCACATGACACCAACCATCTTTTCAATTGCAATGTGGAACCAATGCCTATGGCTCTTTGGTCCAGCGCTGTTGAAACGTCAAGTTTCCTTGAACTTCCGCAAAGAATAGCGATGACAATTTGTGAGTGATCGCACCTAGTAGATGGGATAAATGGTAGGAAGATTTTGAAAGTAGCATGATGCAAAGCTTCTTGGACGAATCTTTGTTGCGCCAAGTTATTATATTTATGAACAAAATTTTCAAATCAAATTATTCGTAATATGTTTGTTTACCAAGGGCCTATTATTTAGTCCTTAACAATGTAAGGAGGTCTGATAAACGCTTTTACAACTTAACAGTAATTTTCGCAAAAAAAATATTAATACGAGTATGTTTACCTCTATTTTAATGCGGTCCAATGCATTTCTCGCATTGGCAATTCGAAATATTAATAATCCTAATATAAGGATAAACAATGCATGCTAGACATGGGCTTTTCCGTTAATTACTTCAACCTTTCCTACAAATTACACTGCTGCAACTGTGAGCTTCTGTGTATACATATTCATCGGACTATTTTTGCCAGTAGCTAGCACGGTTTCATAAATGTGTATTGCGGCCAATTTTTTACCAACCGAACACAAGGAACATATAATTGTAGTAATGTTGCTGCTACCGATACTTCCTTCAAAGAGCCAACCAAAAAAAGATGTAGACAGTACAGTAAAGCTACAGCTACTATTACAGCTGCCCTTAATTGCGTTGACCCAAGCATTGTCTAACTGACTGTGTCTCATAATGGCCCTTCTTAAGATCCTTCAGGTTTTACAACATTCTACTGTGAGCTTCCGCCATACTCAAGACGACTTTCATTGCTTCCGCACTTACAAAAAGGGCCTATATTGCGGCTTACTCATTACTTAGCTGTCATGCTGTTGGACGGTATGTTACATGCCTCCTGCTGGCTACTTCTTCTGCCTTCAACATACCTTCACATTTCACAGCAATTTTTGATGAAAACATAATGGGCATATTGAAAAATTACTTGACAAATGAGCGTTGGTAATATAATACATATTTTATGGCTCTCTTGAGGAGGTTACCACAATCGATTGGTGTATGCTTTTAGTCAGAGCAAAGGCAATGAAATTTTGTAAAAGTATAAGAAAAAAGTTAATTGCATAGTATTTTCGATACACAAAAATAACATGTAGTTTGAGTGCAATGTAATTCGGTTGTAAACTGTAAACTTATGTTTCATATTTCCACTTCGTAAGGTGGCTGCGCTGCACAGTGTGCCGTCCCAATATAAGCTAAGGCCAAAAGTAGTTAGCGTTCTGCAATGTCGCTTGGCGTTCTCTGATCATCGCATACCTCCCATAGAAAATCGAATTCTGAAAAGTAGTGAAAGTAAGCTACTGTCATGGAAACTTCAATAGGCCGAACATTTCTTCATTTTTGCATCGTGCTCCTTATTAGTTTTTCCTACATATTGGCGGGACTCCGAACGACAGATGCAAGGCATTGAGTTTTTACTGAGCAGCTTATTATGGCAGAAATACTCTCACAGTGTTTGAACCCAGGACCTTCGGTGTGGTAAGCGGACACCGTAGCCAGTACCCCACGGTGGCCGTTCTTCTACACCAGGTGCGGAATAAATGCAATCGTTACGATCTTAATAAAAACCAGTGGGTACACTTGAGGAAAATGCCTTAGCATTTGGGTTTGATGCCATGAAATAGCTATTTGGAATAAGCATTTTATCTAATCCTATTTATGTCCTATCAATATCGTTTTCTTAAGCCTTACACCATTAAAATTGGAGCTTAAAATTTAAACCATTCATTGACTTAAGCAATTTTTCAAACTATTTTGTACATTTGAGTTTTATACGATATAAATTTAAAACGCCTTTGGCGAATTCTCCCAAATTCTTATTTGCACTCCGGGCCACTTCTGAAGGAAATGCTTAGGGATTATTTCCTTAATATAGCCCTTTTCACAGAACAGTGGCGGATCCAGGCTGCCTTTTGAGGGGGGGGGCGATTTCAGCCAGTAATTTTCTCCCAATAGCTTATTTGTTTTAAACAAAGTTCACATCAAGACACTTTATACATGAAAATGCAAGACAAACCTACAAGGGAAACGTATAGCAGACCGTTATTTTTTAGGGGTAAATTTATAAGTATTTTTTTACATTGTTTAATAATTTCATACACATATTTGGTTTCATTTAGTTATTCAAATTAACAATAGTACATCCAATTTTTTGACATAATTTTTATCTTCTGCATAGTTCATATTCACACAGTAAATTTAATTCTATGCTTCCCTTTTTTAAATATCTTTCAATTATATGATCAATATCAATCTCAATATCGAAATGGGTATTTAAAAGTGCAAGGCCAGTGAGTCTGTTCTGGGACATTGTGGACCGTAACCACGTTTTCAACCGGCGAAGTGTTGAAAAACTCCTTTCAGCACAAGCATTGCTAGCTGGAAGCGTGGCCGGAATTTTGATAAGAGCATTTATTGATGGAAACGCATATTCATTGCAATCATTTAAAACTTTTTCAGCTGATAGTGGAATTGATTTTTGTGTTGCTTATCAGACCAGCGTTCTGACCGCACTTCGTCCTCTTCATCTAGATAAATTTTGTTTCCTCCAATAAGAGATGCGTATCGTTTACAAAGATCTTGGACAAGCTCTTTAGACAAATTATTTTTTTGCAGTGTATTATCTTTGATGATTCGCGATGGGAGTAGCACATTAAGATTAAAAACTTGCAATGTATCTTCAGGTAATCTACCTTGTAAATAAAGAATAATATGATCAAGAAGAGGTATATAAATTGCTTTTCGATAATACTCTTCAGCGTCTGGTGAAGTGTAATTCGCTCGATGTATTTGCTTTTAGCAATTCGTGGGAGGATAATATCAAACTTCAACTCATCTGCTAAAGCGACTATTTTTCCGAAAAACGACTTCCTGCTTCAAGTCTATGGTTTTTTAATGTTCGCAAAGTGTCACTCAATGTTCAGAAGCTTGATTCAAATCTATTGACGGTGTTTGCAAAAGTAAGCTTAGTGGTCGTGTAACAGACAATACATTGCTCAAACAAATCATTGAAATAACGAACTTTGTCTCGCAAATAGATTTCAACATAGAACGGGCCTCAGAACTTGTTGTTGAATCTTGCCAAGTAGACATGTCTTGAAACGAAGCAACAATTTTTGTGATGTTTTCTTCAAACCGCATTATACCATCATGTTTTTCAGACCAGCGCGTTTCACATAGTCCACTTAATAATTCCTGCAGATGTTTTTTGAAAACTATGGTACGTTTCGGAGACTGATTTGGAAAACTGATAATTTTTTTCATCAACGCAATACAATCCTTTGTTTGAAGAACTTTCGACGTTTTCGCAAGCGAGTAATTAAGACAATTAGACAAAAAGATTAGCATTGGTACATATTTTAAGAAGTTCCTGCACAGCTCCCTTAACTTCTGATGTCATTACAGAACAGCATCCGTTCCAATTCCAACGTAATTTCGAAGGGTAGTCCTAAATTATTAAAAATATCGATCACTATGTGTGCCAAGGCTACAGATGTCAATTTTTTCTCCATTTATAACATCTTTTTCTCGGATCGAATCGTACGCATCAAGGAAATTTACAAAATCTTCTCTTATATTGCCATCATATAAATACCGCAAACAAAGGCTGAGTTGCTCAGTATGACTACAATCAGTAGTTTCATCGAAAATGATTGCAAAAAATCTAACCCTCTCTATCAAAATAGATTAAATTTCATCCTTGCAGCATTGAATAAGATCGTTTTGAGTCGTGTTGCTTATATAAGTAGCTCTTGGATGTGTAGAATTTAAAAGTTCTTCAAGCTCTTTGTGACCTACAGCGAATAAAAATTTCAAAATTGCCCAAAGTTTACCGTCATCTCTATGGCCTCTTAATGCTAAATTCTGTCGCCACAAAGAATAATAGTTTTATAATAATCTCCAACAATCTCCTATTTTTCTCAACTTGTTCCATGCGATGAGAAGAGAGCAAATTAGTGATTTCCTTTCCTGGATTTTCATAAGTATTTATGAAATCTTGACTAAAAAGGGCTGACTTAGAGTGATATTTGTTAATAGCGTGGTTATTTAGTACACCTTCTTTACCGAACAACTTTGCAAACGATGTCACAGGAACTTTGTCAAGCGCATTGAGAGGAACATTCGATTTCGAGTCACACTGTATTACTTGCAAATAAGAAACAATATTTACAAAAATATCATTTTTTTGTTCAGAATAAACAAGCCACTCATATTCAGTTAAAAAATGATGTTTAAAGTATCGTTTTTCCATTTTTCCTTTTTTACTATGACTCGAAAAAGGGAGATATAGTCCTTCGGTGGTACCCAAGGATATTTTAGTAAGTTGTACTTCGTATAATCATCTAATAAATGTTTTTTTCCCACAAAATTACCTATGTCGTATTTTTCAACAATTGAATTTTGTGAAAGTGATATAGGTACATTCGAACCCGATTCAGTATTCATAGATGTTGAATGCAACCTTTTCTCATTATTATTATCAACCAACAATGTATTAGCGTCGCGATCAGTATGAGTTAAGAGTGGAACAGTACTTCCGTTTTCCACATTTGTATCATCGCAAACTTGTTCTTGAAGTTCTGGCAGCTTGCAAAAATATTCTTTGATGCTCTTGATAGCTCGTCGCTTCTTATTATCTTTTCAATCAATGGTGATCAATGCATCGCTAGGTGTTACTTTGAGTTTTATAAAACTATTCTTCTACAAATAATATTGTTTCTCTTCTCAAAAAATTGTGGAAAACAAAGGTTTCTTCAAAAAACTTCTATAAAAAACTACCACCTTTTTCGAGCTTGCGTGGTAGAAGTGGTAGAACTTCAAATAAAAGAAAAATAGTGGTAGATCTACCACTTTAGTGGTAGAAGTCCGAACACTGGCGTTTTAACTTTCTCGCGATTCTACTGTATTTGAATATGTGCATTGCAGTTTCTACAGAGATGGCAAATGCCCAGTAGAAAGTGGTGAAAAATGTGTAGAGTGAGAGTGAAGATTCTGTATAAACTTTATTCAATAAAGTAAGGTTTGTATATGTATTTTTTGGAGGGAATACTTCTCTGCTCTCCTAAATGGAGGCAGCAATTCACCGCGCAGAGATGAAGAACCCGATCCCGCAATCGATGAGGATGGAATATATGTCACCCCGCCCGAATAGCAATAACCAGATTGAAAAACAACAAGGCCGTGGGCGCTGATGGATTGCCTGCGGAGCTATTCAAGTTCGGCGGCGAGGAGTTGGTAAGGCGGATGCAGCAGCTTCTTAGCAAAATATGGGGCGAACCAAAGCATACCCGACGGTTGGAATCTAAGTGTTCTTTGCCTAGTCCACAAGAAGGGGGATACTGCAAAATGCACCAACGATCGTGGAATCAGCCTTCTGAATATCGCATATAAGGTCCTTTCAAGTGTATTGTGCGAAAGATTGAAGGCCACCGTAAACCGGCTTCAGTGCGGCTTCAGACCTGGTAAATCTACCATCGACCAGATTTTCACAATGCGCCAAATCTTGGAAAAAACCCGTGAAAAGAGAATCGACACACATCACCTCTTCGTCGACTTTAAAGCCGCCTTCGACAGCACGAAAAGGAGCTGCCTATATGCCGCTATGTCTGAATTTGGTTTCCCGCAAAACTTATACGGCTGTGCAAAATGACGTTGAGCAACACCATCAGCTCAGTCAGAATTGGGAAGGACCTCTCCGAGCCGTTCGAAACTAAACGAGGTTTCAGACAGGGTGACCCCCTATCATGCGATTTCTTTAATTTGATGCTGGATAAAATTATACTAGCTGCAGAACTTAACCGCACTCGAGCAATATACTATAAAAGCGTGTAATTACTGGCATATGCTGATGACATTGATATCATCGGCCTAAACACCCGCGCTGTTATTTCTGCTTAGTCCAAACTGTAAAAAGAAGCGGTAGAGATGGGTTTGATGGTGATTGAGGACAAAACGAAGTACCTGCTGTCATCGAGCAAAGAGTCAGCGCATATGCGTCTTGGCAACCACGCTACTGTTGACAGCCATAATTTCGAAATAGTAAAAGACTTCTTTTATTTGGGAACCAGCATCAACACTAGCAACAACATCAGCACTGAAATCCAGCGAAGAATCAATCTTGCAATAAATGCCACTTTGGACTAGGTAGGCAATTGAAAAGTAAAGTCCTCTCTCGGCGAACATAAATCATACTCTACTAGTCACTTATCGTACCCGTCCTGCTATATGGGCAGAAGCATGGACCATGACAACAGCAGAAGAAGCGGCTTTGGGAGTGTTCGAGAGAAAAGTTATTCGAAAGATTTATGGACCTCTACGCGTTGGCGATGGCGAGTACCGAAGAGAATTTAATGATGAGCTGTGCGAGCTATACGCAGACATCAACATAGTCCAGCGAATTAAAACACAGCGGCTGCGCTGGCTAGGCCATGGTATGCGAATGAAAGATGATGCTCCGGCCAAGAAAGTGTTTCTATCGGAACCCGCCTATGGAAGCAGAGGTAGAGGACGGCCCCCACTCCGTTGGAAGGACCAGGTGGAAAACGATTTAAACTCCCTTGGTGTGACCAATTGGCGCCGGTTGGCGGAGCGAAGGAGCGACTGGCGCGCCTTGTTGGACGGCCACAACCGTTTAGACGGTTAAGCGCCAATTAAGTAAATAAGTAAGTTGTATATGTATTTTTAGTTGAATTTTCCTTTTTCCATAGGCTAATCGGATCTAAGGTTTGATTCAGTATGTTATCAACAGCGCAAATATTTCTGAGCATTGGACTAATTTGCACGAGCATTCTTACTGTTGAGCGCTAATATTATTTGAAAATTGATACTCGATTAAAGCATGCATACAAAAACTGCATTATGAAAAGTAACGATCAAATATCCATCATTATATTTATACAAATACTGCATATAAATAGTGGGTTTCTGGGACTTCGTGAAAAAAATTTGTTCCGAATAAATTTTGGGGAAAAAATCTAATCTTTTAGGGGGGCGACCCATTTTGACATAAGTTGAAGAGCCTATGAAAAAAATTTAAAAGGATGCGCTCTTGATCATCAACCGAATTTTGAAACAGGGCGCTTTTAAAGCAAAATCCGAAATAGGATGTTTTTGAAAAATATCCTCAGTTAGGCCGTTTCCGTTCTCACATCCAATATAAGGTGATATTTTAATCAGCCGTCTTTTCTGCTTTTATTATTATTTTCTGTTTTATTACCATTAAAATTTCGGCCTCACCTCAAAGGCACAACTTGTAGGATTGCTGTATCAACACGGTATAGGCAGACCCTACCTTTTCCAAAGATAAGTTTATTGTATCTTCGCCATTTCCGCATTCCTGCGATAGCGTGGCTTCAAGATCTCTTGCGAAGGTCTCGAATGGGTATCTAACATCAAATATTAATATTCTTAAAAAAAGTTTTTAAAACGGGAACGGCCCCGGTTGGCTGCGGATTGGTGAACCTTCAAAGTACTTATGGCAGGAGTTTTTAAAAAAAAGCGTCATAGATTTCGTGAGGAGGTGGCATAAAAACTTTTCTTCCCAACAATTATAATAAAAAAAATTAAATAAACACGAGGCGCGACCTTAAAAGCCTCTTAGATAAAATGGCGGATACTTTTATACTTTTCAATATCATGTTCAAATCTGCACAGAGCTCGTTCATCTCATCATATATCTCCTTCATTTTTCTCCCTGCTGATTTTTTATTACTTGAAGTGCAGAATAAACCAAAAATAATATTGTATACACCCTAATAAATGAATACTTTCCGGCTTTTTGTGAAATCGTCTACCTCTGCACAATTTTCTAAAGAAAATTGAAAGTTATTTGGCATGTGGCAACGCCCTCCACTCAGCAACTCGGAGCTATAGGAACGTTTGTTAATAAATATTAAGGAATGCATGGGGCTCAATTCGTATAATAATTAGTATTGAGAATATATTGCATGAGAAAACTAAAATAAAATCCGAAAAACGAAATCCAGAAAATAGCTTCAGGCATATAATAACGAAATACAACCCTCTAAAAATATACACTCTTAAATACCATTCAAGCTTCACTTCTTTATACTAGGCATATGACAAAGCTTGATCCGATTTCGATACACCAGAAACTCCGATTGATCAAATTTCGGTTTCTATTTCGACTCCAACTGTTTGGAATCATATAACGGAAGTCGATTAGTGGATAGATTTAATGTAAAAACATATAGAGCTAACGCTAGTGTGTGTTTAAATGAAATCCTTCGATTGAGTGAGAAATTTCCGATTGGTATACAAAATTAAATTTCAAATAAATCATAACACACTTATATATTTTATTGTTTTACCTTATTCGTCAACATAGAAACTATAAAGAAAATTTGTAAGATGGCTTCGGTTCCAGTAAACTCACTTTCGTAACATCCCTAATTAGTACACAATGAAAACAGGGAAAATAATGCCTGCAAGCAGCAACTTTCCCTTTTCTATGTGGTTTGTATGCACCCTTGCCGATCTGCACAGTTTATACATATTTTCATATTCGAAAACCCTATTTGTCGAATGCATTGAAATTATAAATGTCCGAAACTGTGCAGATTTCCCAAACTTTCGATTCTAAATAAATAAATAAATGCATTTATTTGTGGAAATCTGTTGTTTTTACTTCATACCCAATAGAAAATGTCATAAGCGGTTGGAAGCAAATAAGGACTACGCCGGCAGCGCTACTTACTTATAATACGGCCTGTAAAGACGCCTTATTTTACCTAATTGAGCTACAATCACATATCCCTTATACATGACAGTATATTGATGAGTTCCATATCAAAACGTCTGAGTTCTTATATTTTCCTTCGAGTTAGCTCAGTGAATGAGAGTACTCGACTGTAAAGTTGCGGACCACGACTAGAAATCAACGGCCTTGACAGTTACACAATAAGATTTAAAATTTTTTAATACAATTTCTCCAGGAAACCACACCGTTACTCTTTTTATCATAAAAGCCCTATAGAAACGATTATTTTCGAACTTTTAATTTTTTAGTCTAAAGAAATTATTAACTCCTTATTTTTAATTTTATTAGTCCGAAAATAAAAGTTAATCCGGACTTTTATTTTTTAAGGACAAATAAAATTCGCCCCTAGACCTATGAAACATCGAATTTCTTTTCATACAGGATCCTTCTTCTTTCAACAGAAAGCGGTGTATCTAATTTCATATCTCAATTGGATCAAACATTATGGCAAAAAATCAGATGCAAGTTTACTGTGGAAAAGTATGAGTTATAGCACCATGAGAGTTGGTTTTAGTTTTCTATGACAAATTCCTGTTATATGTAACAAAACTTTCAAATACCATTAGTTTTCAAATCTAGAAGAATTCATCGGTAAAATCTCTCTGTGAAAAACTCATTTCACTTGCATAAGCCGATCCATAGTTATAAGGCCGGATTTTCATTTGTTCTTAAAAAATAAAAAGTCCGGATTTAACTTTATTTGTGGATTTTCAAGAGTCTCAAAAATAAAAGGGATGCATAATTCGTCATGAAAATGCTTTGGATATCCCCGTCATTCCATAATTATTCACATAGAACAATTTTTGGATCCGAACTTTTTCGACTCAAAAAAAGATAAACTATTTAATGGATCAATTTTTAAGGGGATGAAATTGTATTGTACATTCTTAAACAATATAATTTCAGAATGACTTCAAGAGCTCTTCATGAATATTTTCAGGATCATTTCAAAACTATATTTCGAAGCCATTCCAGATCCCTTTTGGCACAATTCCAAAATCCTTTCGGGGTTATTTTTGGTATTATTTCGAGTATGTTTACGGACAACTCTGTGAGTCCTAAAATGGTTTCAAAATAGTCTCGAAATGATTCCGCCAATTATTCCGAAGTGATCCTGCTACAGTCCTAAAATAGTTTCGAAATTGTCCCGACATGATCCAGAAGTTGATCTGAAATATTGCCACAAATAATACCGAAGTTATGCTGAAATTGTCCCCAATTGCTCCCCAATAATATCGGAACTGTTCCGAAAATAATCCCAAGTGATCCTGTAACGATCTTAAAAAGATTTCGAAATAGTCTCCAAATGAGACTGAACTTGTCTCAAAGTGATACCTGAAATGATCCCGAAGTGATCATGAAATTATTGCAGATTGGTCTTGAAATGGTCTCAAAATGATCCGAAAATAGTATAAAAGTGATCCCGACCGTTCATATAAGTTTAACATTTTTTGTTGGGTATTTCAGCACGCACGTATCCTCTCATGTTTGCATTGCATATGCGGCATTGTTATAGGTCTTGATAAATAGCATTATTTTTGTAACGCCTGCATAATTAAATGCTAGAAAATCACCATGAAATCTCATCGTATGTACCACATTTCACACATTTCCCATTTTGAATTTTGCACTCTCTAGCATTACATTTCACCCCGCATCTAGTCATTGCAATGGTAATTTTATTGTTTCTGTGTCAAAAAATGTGTCAAAATATTTTTATTTGCGTCCTAATTAATAGCTGGGTTCTAAAATAAAGAACTCGGTATAACGAATGCGATTTTATTTTTTAACTGCAAATAAAAATTGTTGAATGGCTGTTTTGATTCCAGCTAAATCAAAATCAAATTTGTGTGGCATACTTTTTTAGCAGCTTACAGTTAGGTTATGTTGAATTGGCCATTCAAAAATACTACATGTATATATACTGAATTTTTCCACAGTGCTAGCAATCGCGCACCATAGGGTGGTAACTCAAAAATCTTTAATTTCGAACTTATGAGAACCTCTATTACCTACCGAGCTGCTCGATTTGCTAATAACTCCACAAATTAGCGAGAAAGACTGTGTGAAAAAATTTAAATTTACTTTGCACCTATTAATTTTATATATACAAATCTCATGTCACAGTGTTCGTGGTTGAACTCCTTCAAAACAGTTGGTCGGATTCTCATAAAATTTTGTGACCTTATTACGTAGGTCGGTAGGTAGAATCAAATCGTATCTCTTTTTCATACCCCAATATGGTAAGGGTGATCCACGAAACTCAGAATTGCAAATCCTTAAAGGAGAAGATGTAAACCCACCAATAGGAATACTGAAATGATCGGGATGATCATAAATATAACTTAAGGGCCCATTCCTGGGGCTCTAAAAATGATAAAGGTGGGGGCCGCCCCACGGCCCCTTTGTTTCCAGTAAGTAAATAAAACAACAGATTTAAAGTTTCTTAATAGTATAATTACCATGAGTAGTCCAGCGTAATCAAAAAAGATCTCATCATCTCAAACAACTAATGCCAAAACTAAACCTAAAATTTTCATTGACTTAATTATTAATTGCTGACGAGGTGCTTCCCACGAATTGCAATTTCGTTAACTGAAGCAATTCGATATTGCTTGCAGCGCAGATTGTTTATCTGCGCTGGCTATGCGCGCGTGTGGGAAAGTGCGTCGTCAGCTTATTCTCACTAATAAGCATATTAACCCTCGTCTGAACCACCCCCCTCCCCACCCATTAAACATCTGCGTCCCGCGGATGATCTGATTTCTAATGGGGATCTGTGGCATGTGGCGTTGGTGTTAGTAGATCCTAATTTTTGTGGTTTGGTTTAGGCCAGGAAAGTTGATTGTAGTCGTAAGTTTCTTCCAGATCATGTAGCAAACGGCTGCCAGGATTGTTAAGGAAATAGCGTCAAACATTAACGAGTAGAGAAAGTGATTTCCAAGGTGCTTAAGCTGATGGATTTAGTCTTAGACCTACGTTCGTAACGTTTACTAGAGCTGGAGGCAGGGCTTGCGATGTGCGTGCTGATCGGCTCGTGAATGTTTTATTGCCCACGACCACCGTCTTGTTGCTGGGGAAGATCACGTATGTTCCGTGCGAGAAATTTTTTCTTTGTATACGATCATTATAGTTGGTTAAAAATATTGATGTGTCGCTAAGCATTTCGACGAATTCATTGTTTCCTGGTTCAAAGTGGTATTTCGCATCACCACCCCTTATAAATCTTGCCAGGCATTCATCTTCAGGCAGCGTTACTAAGGATTCGGGAGAGCAGATAGTGGAGTTGCTAATTGAAAGGCAATCTGAATTTACGCCAAGGCTTCTTCTTCATTTATCAGCACCTTCTTGAAGTTTAGGTCGATATGTTCTCGCGATATGAAAGCTGTTCGAGTAAGAAGGAGTCGATAGCTCTGTGGTTTAACCTTTGCCATTGAGAGCACGTAAAAGAGTATTGTGCCGTTAGAATACACAGATGCCGAACCGTGTTCTATAGCCTCGATAACGTTTTAGTACGAGAGAGATTATTATTCATGTATAAGAGTTTGGATCTCGGTTCGATTGAGCAAGTTTGTATTTATAACACCCAATTTTGCCATTTGGCATTCCTGTACGATTTCTGTTACTTGTTCTTTAGAATCAAGACGTTACTCAAATCCAGGAGCTCGAGGTTTTCCTCGCTGATGTTTTTCAATATCGAGTTGATGTTTGCCATTATTTCATTTGACTTCTCTTTAGCTATGAGAGTAACGTTTAATAGCTTTTTACTGACTGATGGTTATTGTTTGCTATGACTTCATTCATATTCGCAATATGAAGTCACAATCTGCCGCGTCTGGCGAGCCGCAATCCATTTCCAGGCGGACCCAATCCAGTTAATAGACCGAGCTTTCCTTGAGCTATTTATCTGGAGTTCATTAAGGCGAAACCGTGTTTGGTTTCGGTGAAAGTATAGTACAGCGCGCACTGCTGGAGAAGCGCTGACTCTCGCAGTTCTTCCAGTGCTCTTCCAAAATAGCTAAGGTCGACCATGTGGATTAGACTGAAGTGTCCGTTCAGGATCCATCCATGCCATGCTCTATAGTCACCAACGGGGAGTCATAGCCGTAAATGTTCAGGCCACAAACGCCAGATATTAATACCAAACTGCCATAAGTTAAAAAAAAATATTGGTTTAGATTATTTGTTTTAAAGTGCTAAGGCTTTTCAGTTTCGGGGACGGTTATTTGGATTTTTCAATTTTCATGACTACGAATCTGTGGCAATTTGAAAAACCAACCTGATTCGAGTTAGGATAAAAGTGATATTCTGGCTTCATAACAGAAATCCGTTACAGGTCTTCTTTGTGTTACTTACTCATAGCCCTAGCGCCAAATGGCTGCTACAAAATATAGGAAGTTACAATGGTGATTTGTGACTAGCATTTCAGATAAAAGTCTATGTATCACCATTGTCCTAACTCAAATTAGGTTGTTTTTTCAAATTGCCACAGAAATATTCTTCCTTTTTTCTAGTTTTTAACAAAATTTTACCTACGATTTAAGTAACAAAGTTTTCTGTTATTATTATGTCTATCATGGCAAAAGCATTTAAAAGTAGAACCGGCTATGATGAGTCTAGAACTTTTCACCGAAGCGGAAAGGAGAGGAGGAAAAATAAAAATTTTGAATTTTTCATTGCAAGGTTACAATTAGGACTATTTTAATTAGAGTTACACATCTCTGTTAATTTCCTATTATTCTTCATTTGAATTAATAAAATGCAAAAGGCTTTGGGAAACCGGAAAAAAGGGGTTTTTGAGGACACGACCCATGGTTCCACCTTGTGATGCTCTACCCATTACAAGTACAGAAAGTATAAAATTTTTTTATTTTACTTTGTTTCTTCTTTATTTCTTATTTTTGTTCCTTAACCATACAAATTAATTCAATCTTTTCATTTTTTACAATTTTACCGTCTCAGATTTTTGTGTGTTTTGGCAAAGGCCACAGGACATTGTACTTTGCTTTTCGCCATGTAGTCTTCCCCGGATGCCACATAAGGGTATATCTTATAACAAAAAAGTTTTGGGCCATCTCTTTCATTTTTTTGTTGGGCCTCTTTACTTGTGGAAAAAAATTCTTGGGCCATTTCTTTCAAAAATTATTGTTTTTTTGTTTTGTTCTATTTTTTTTATTTTGGGTCTTTTTACTTGTGACAAGCAATTTTTGGGCCATTTCTTTAAATACATTTTTTCTGTTGGCCTCTTTATTAGTTAGTTTTTCTGCGTGGAAAGAATTTTTATACTCAGCTGAGCAGAGCTCACAGAGTATATTAACTTTGTTCGCATAACGGTTATCCGTAACGGCATAGACTAATCGAGATAGATATAGACTTCTATATTCAAAATGATCTGGACGAAACAGGAAATTTATTTAGCCATCCGTCCGTCCGTAAACACGATAACTTGAGTAAATTTTGAGGAATTTTGATGAAGTTTGGTATGTAGGTTCCTGGGTGCTCATCTCAGATCGCAATTTAAAATGAACGAAATCGGACCAAAATCACGCCCACTTTTTCGATATCGAAAATTTCGAAAAACCAAAAATGAAAAAAATGCCATAATTCTATAGCAAATATAAAAAAAGAGATGAAACATGGTAATTGGATTGTTTATTGACGCAAAATATAACTTTAGAAAGCTCTCAGCTATGTATGCAATGTTCGGTTACACCCGAACTTAACCTTCCTTACTTGTTATTATTGCTATTGTCGTTTTTGCAAGTTCTATAGAAGTTTTTCTACGAATCAAGAAAAAATTATCGAATTTCTCCCTCGTTTGTGCGGCATCCGTATTAACTATTAAATTATACTCAGAATTACTCAGAGTCAAGTAATTTACGCGCGAATGAAACCCGTTTTTGCTAAAGTGGAAATACCGAGCATAGTGCGCTTGTAAGCCGTGCTATGCAAAATATTCTAAAAATTATACTATTCTAAAATACCATATCGCTCCGAAAAATACATTATTCTAAAATACCTAGTATTTCTAAATCACATGTTATCATTACAAATCGTTACCGAATAAGTGTGAAAATACATCGCAAATTTGCTTACATAAAAGTGGTTGTTTTATATTGTTGAAGCAATCTGCTGGAATTTCTATTTGGGTTTGGGTGCTCAAGCATAAACGTTTCGCAATTTCATTGGAACCACCAGGGACTCGAAAGCGAGAAAGCCAGATCCCTGACGGGGGATATCGAGTGCGTGAAGAAAGTCAACACATCACTTGGAAAGAAGTTCAAACAGAAAACGGCGTAAGTAAAGGCGTTTGGCTGCTGACGCACACCCGGATTTAATACCAGCAACGTCTTAAGTTTCAATGTTAGTGCTGTGAAGACGGAGCTGCTTGGACATATCCTAACCTCCCGCATGAAGTCGGAGCAGAATCTGCCACCACCGCATTGCCGCAGCAGAAATCTCGGGACAAAGGTGAGTGCTGTATTACCTCTCAGTCATCTAAGTAGGATTAATGAAGACAAACAAAAAACCGCTGTGGTGGCTGAATGGTTATAGCAGCGGAGCCTAAACGTTGCCGATGAAGGAATTTAGCAGTTCCCGAAATGGATCTATACAACGAGCTTTGGCAGTTGTCTAAAAATTTTTTCTTTCTTCTATTCTAATTTAAAAATTTTTTCAATTAAGAAAAAATTTATCATAACAATAATAATGATAAAAAATTATTGTTAGGCCTTGAGCTCGATTCGAACCCGCGATCTTAAAATCAGTAGGCCGATATAACAACAAAAATTGTTAATACATCCCAGAGCACGGGGAAAAAAAAAGTGTCAATAAAATATGACACTATGGCAGCATTGCCAACAAACAGGTCCAATTTTCACAGCCATTCTGCAACAGATGTCGCAGTGTTGTGAATATCAATTGGCACGAACCAGAATAGAAGTAGGATTAATGAAGACAAACAAAAAACCGCTGTGGTGGCTGAACGGTTATAGCAGCGGAGCCTAAACGTTTCCGATGAAGGAATTTAGCAGTTCCCGAAATGGATCTATACAACGAGCTTTGGCAGTTGTCTAAAATTTTTTCTTTCTTCTATTCTAATTTAAACATTTTTTCAATTAAGAAAAATTTATCATAACAATAATAATGATAAAAAATTATTGTTAGGCCTTGAGCTCGATTCGAACCCGCGATCTTAAAACAATTTCCTATATCATTGATGAATAAAATGAAAAGAAGAGGACTTAAATAACCGGCAGCAAGGACTATTTCCAGTTCGATCCAAAAGGAAACATAAGAAGGGATTCCCGCCTTCATTTCAGAAGACTCAGGAAATTGTTTCTCTTAATATGTAGGCGAGATATTTCTTATAAATACCACTTTTTCTTATAGTGCCTTCTTTAGACGGAGATATTTTATTATTATTTAATGGTAGAGCTTTGTTTGCGAAGAGCGGGAAGAAATAGCTGAAACCTTTCAAGGAGTACATTGAAATAAAGGTTTGGTTGAGTTTGAGCTCTAATAGACCCTCTTAGAAATGTATTATTATAATGCATGGATTATGAGCTCTTATGAGCAAAAGATACTGAACCCATTACCCAAACTCCACCAGTAACACTATCTAACTTCTAGCGAAGATTTGAGAAAGGCGCAATGGAGATTTTTAAACTAGATTTCACAGCTCCCTATTTTTTAAAACTGCCAACGTGTTCTAAGAAATACAAGAAGTTGTCGACGAATCATGTTTGAAAGCGCGTACACTTTAACTTTAACTTTAACTCTAACTTCAACTTTAACTTTAACTTTAACTTTGACTTTAACTTTAACTTTAACTTTAACTTTAAATTTAACTTTAACTTTAACTTCAACTTCAACTTCAACTTTAACTTTAACCTTAACTTTAACTTTAACCTTAACTTTCACTTTAACTTTAACTTTATTTTTAGCTTTAAATTTCGCTTTAACTTTAACATTCACTTTAACTTTAAATTTAACATTAACTTTAACTTTATGATCCGGGGTGGGCGTGAGCTTAGCACCTGCTAACAAGCCAACCTAATCTAAACGCACGCAAGTCATTTTCTGTCAAAAATGTCTGATGCAGATACAACTTGTATGAGAGCAACTCAAATTGAATTTGCTGCGTGAAAACCTCACTCGATTTCTAATTTTTGTTCTGCGTGACATTTAGATTTGACGTTTGCACACATGCTTTACATTGTCGCAACGCATGCTTATTTGGGTTAGGGCAAAAACGCCGGTTGTTTGCGTGCGCTAAAAAAAAATCCAGTGCGGTTTTATTAGGTTGGCTTGTAAGCGACCATATATGTATACGATAAGCGATAGCACAATGGATACTTCGTGAAAATCAAGGGCAGCTCTTTTAGTTTGATTTCGATGGTCGTACGGTGAGGAAGTGTCGCATGCGCTCTTAAAACAGATTACCAAGAGTGCGTGTGACACGTGTTCACCGTTCAAGCATTGAAATCAAACTAAATAAATAATTGATTTTGCTTTCGTGCTCGCTATGCGTTCGTGTTTACTAACACATTCTCAATTTGGTAACCGTGTATATGTAGTGGTGCCCACCGCTGTTTATGATAGAGATCCAATTTTATGTATTTGGCCTGTTGCTAACACCGAACCTTTACGAACCTTTTCGAACCTTTTCGAGCGTTTTCGGATCTTTTTTGACAAATATCCGTTATGGTTTTTTTTGATTTAGTCGCCAAGCCGCGATAAAAGTTGGTAGTTGTAGTTTTAAACCGCAATGTGCCAATCCTACGACGTTAGACTGGCAAAGTTGTTAAATGAGACAACACTTAGTGCCTGCGATGGGCACATTAACTGAAGACTACCTCTCGGGCGTCACATGCTTATAACTTAGGCCTCATCAGTAACAGCAGATGTGAGAAGTGCGAGCTGCAGGAATAAACTGTTGGGCACGTTTTGTGTTCGTGTCCTGTGCTCGCGAGGTCAAGGCTCCAGCTACTAGGGGTGGCAGAGTTGCCAGATTCGAGGCATCTATTAAGCCAGGTACTAGAAAACTTCTGGTATTCGCCAAAAATACGGAGTTATTTTATAACGTTAGTCCTGAAAACATAATTGGGGTGCTACGTTTGGTCGTCAAACAAATTCTGACAACACTTTATACACATTCAGTCTATGTGAGATCTTTATAGACCGACCAGTTCAACCTATGACACACCCTGTAATATTTCAATATGAAGCCTAGGCAAGAAGTGTTTAGTTCATCGTCAGTTTGTAGGCGCATGCATATTTACCATTTGGTTGCGAGAGCCCATTTTCGCTAGACAACATTTAAGTTCGGCTGAAATTTATGCGCGGAATGCAACAGCAAACAGGAAAAATAGTGGAGCGCAGAAAAAAAGTAGCAACAATAATAACAAAAGCATTAAAAGGCACACTAACATGATGATGCAATGTGCGCAATTGCTGATTGAAGGATGAGCAAAGGAGGTGCAACATATTTATGCATGTGTATATGTATGTGTGCAAATATGTGTGTTTATAAATATTTAAATGTGCATGTGAGTCTCATTTACTTTTTTCGCTTCAAGCAGCATCGCTTTTCAGCTGCAAACGGCTGATAGTGAGGTTGTTGTTGCTGTCGGCTGTCGGTTTCTTGCCTGCAATCAGTTGTGCGGCTGTCGGCGGCTGGTTATGCCGGTTGTTGGTGGCTTGCGGCAGATGCCAGACAGCCTGTGGACGACCGTTGTGGTTTTACCGTTTATATGGTGAACATATCTACCTTTTTTCGTGCAATTTTCGCTTTGGCGCTGATTTAATTTGTTCGCTCATTTTTCCTGCATTAATACTTTGATACGCAGCTGTGGTGGTATGTAAAGTTTTGTAATTTCATTCGCTAGTGGGTGTTTTTAACGGGTTAAGCGATTCCAGCAAATAAAGCTATGTATTATTATGATAAGCGGCCTGTTCACAAGATGTCCCTCAAGGCCCTGCATGGAAATTGTGCTGCTTGCCTTTTAGGGGATGACCTGCAAGCGGTGGAAATTTCTTGAGAGGATCTGCAATGAATACTACTGTATTCAAAACCTTATAAATATCGCCTAGATGTTCTTCGTTGCAACTTGAATTACAGCCGACTTTTTTTATTTATTTGTTCCTGAGAAGCACAAAAATTCTCCCTTGCAATCTTTGGAGCTCTGCGGTTGCTTACATACAGTAAATTTTACATGCTTTGGTGAGAGGAGAACCATCTTTCAAGGGCCTATAATGTGGCTTGTAGATGAAATGGCGTCAGAGCTCTAAATGACAGTAGTGGTTTTTCAAGGTGAAAATCAAACAGTGAACATATGATAAAATGATTTTCTTGCAGCATTTTAAAGTTTTTTTTCTACTAGTATATCAGTATACTCTACCTTACGTTTTAAGTAGTCATTGTAGGCATCCTGGTTCGCTCGTATTGGAGAAGTGTTCAGAAATGGCTTGACTCTTACAAGTTGTCAGGGGCGATTTGAAACCTTGTACGCCATTACGATTTTCAGCAGACCTCTCAGACTTCGACAGTGAAATGATTTAAAGGCTCGTATGTCAGAGTAAACTTACATAAGACAGATATTTCAAATAATAAGTCGTAACTGCCCGATATCGGGATCTCAAAAGAAAAGCATGAAAAAGCGAAGGCAACATAGTGTGTCTGCCGGAAAGCCGTAAGCTAACGCTGAGCCGTCAGATCAAGCAGTTGTGTTGGTCTTTTCCGATGCCTTTGTAAAGCTAAAGAAGTTCACAAAGACAGCCAGCTTTTGCTCTGCAGTTATAGCGAGGGTGTGTAACCCACCATTTTAATTCAAACGTTTAGCAAGAAGAAGAAGGTTCCACTTCAGGCGGCCATTTTGACTTAACCTTTGTTTGCAATATGCGCATAAATGTCATATTATCGAAGTCAGTTACTAGTGAATGAATGCAAGAGTCATTATTGATCAGAGAGTCAAAAACAAGGTGTAGTAGGATGGATTCCCCGGCATCAGAGACATGAAGGTAATGATAAGGCGTCGCAGAACAATAGCATAACTTTATCACTTCACTTCTAATATCTAGATGAATAGCTTCTGAGCACATTTAAAATGCTTCCATAAGATGACCCTCTGCGAAACTCTCTGAATAACTGACAATGTACAACTTTAAGCTTTGTTAGAGGTGAGGGCCCCAAACGCTTTTAAATGTATCTAAGACGTTAATAAAATTTACTCCTTTAAATACAAATATCTTTTTCACCCAAACCTCAACTTCCATACCTTTTTACGGTAAACAATTTACGCCACAGGCATAAATTTGCAAAGAACACAATATGATAAAATGAAAATGAAAACTTTTTTATGTAGACGAGTTAGCGCAGTGTGTTTTCTCATGTGTGCCACTTTGTAAGACGTGTTTCAAAACCTTGGGTTTGTGCAGTATGTGATGCTGCGAATATGAAATTTTAGACATCTTTATTTTAAAACGTGTTTTTTTGCAGTTTAAAGCTAAGCTATGTAATGTAAAGGAAGTTATTTGCTAAACCCGACTAAAGTCATTGGAGTTTACAGAGCTAGAAACCAAAAACCAATCAATCGATAGAAATATTTTTTATTTACAGCAAAAATTTGATATATTTACTTTTGTTCTGCATAAAAAAAGTACTTTAAAATATAGCCAACATTGTGTGAATTAAAGTAGAATATTGAAAAAAGTTTGCATATTTGTTCGCTGCGCAACAAACTTTTATAAAAGCTTTTAGTGCGATCATTTCAATGTACCATACTTGTGTTGCATTCGAGCAATTCATTAAATTGGTGAAAGAGGGAAGGAAGTCTATATATATGCATACTAGACTGGGGTCGATTTATTAACCGATATCGCGCCTTCGATTTTTCGATAGGATTTGGGCTCAGGAAAAAAAGTTCCACTACGCATACCCAAAAAAATTATTTTCGAGCATGCGAATTTCATTTGTTTTACTTTTTTTCGACTTTGATTTTTAAAATGTCCGCTAAAATGTTGGCGATAGCAGTTTTTTGAAAAAAAAAGTATACATATGAAAATTTTTTTAGTAGGTCATGAAAAAACCCTTAAAAATCAAAGTCGAAAAAAGTAAAAAAAAATTAAATTTCGCAGGCTCAAAATTATTTTTTTGGGTATACGTGGTGGAACTTTTTTTCCTGGGCCCAAATCATATCGAAAAATCGATGGCGCGACATCGGTTAACTTCCCTCCATACAAATGGAATCATTTTAGAAAGGAAACACCAAAACCAAGAAGAATTAAACAAAGGGTGCCACAGCATGGTGTCCTATCCCCACTTTTGTTTAATTTCTACATATCCAAGCTACCTTCGCCACCAGAAGGAGTTACTATCGTTTCCTACGCCGATGACTGCACAATAATGGCCACAGGCCCAGGCTCACAGATCGATGAGCTTCGCAACAGAATAAACGGCTACCTCCCTAATCTCTCCAGTTTTTTCGCCTCGCGAGACCTGGCATTATCACCGACCATTTTGAACATCCACGTCGATGGCACTACGCTACCGACTGTCCTACACCCCAAAATCTGGGGTGTGACATTTGATCAGGATCTACATTTTGATGAGCATGCAGCCGCAATTATACCGAAAATCCAGAGCCCTAATAAAATCCTCAAATCCCTTGCTGGCAGTTCTTGGGGAAAATATAAAGAAACGCTCATTACCACATACAAAGCAATTGGCCAGCCGATTGCATGCTACGCGTCTCCTACATGGTCGCCAAGCTAAAAACTACTCACTGGAAGAAGCTGCAGGCCTGCCAAAATGCTGCTCTCAGAACCGCCGCGGGCTGTCCTCTTATCTTCCCAGAACACCATCTACATAATGAGGCGAGAGTACTCCCCATCAGGGAGTGAAATGAGATGCTAACAAAACAGTTCCTGTTGAGCACCCGGAAACCTGGGCATCCCAACAGACATCTGAATGATGAGCCAACACCGCCTAGGGGCTTAAGGAGTCATCTCCGTAAGCATTATGAGGAAATACGGCACCTGAGAACTCAGCCGTATGAAGCAAAAAACCAAAAGCAGGTCCTCAATGCACTCCACAAACAGGCGTCGGACCTTTATGCCAGCAATTGCCCGGTGAATCCAGTACTCAAAGAACAGTACCCAAAACTTGCGGAAGAGGAACGCATACTCTCCAGGGAAATGCGAGTCACTCCAGCTCAACTTCCTTCTGGATACTGTAACAGGCTAAACTCTTACATATCCAGAATCAACCCCGACATACAAAATGCATGTCCTGCTTGCAATGTGTCCCCACATGACACCAACCATCTCTTCAATAGTAATGTGGAAACAACGCATCTGACACCCTTTCATTATGGTCCACCCCTGTTGAAACAGCAGTTTCCTTGGACTCCCTTTAGAGGATATTGATGACAATTTGTGATCGGTCGCAGCTATTAGGTGGGGCGAAGCACTGCTACAACAACAACAGCAACAACTTGGAATCATGAAAGGAACCTATTGTACGGAAATAGCGTTATTCACTTTTCAGTGATTCTTATAGGAAATTTACCGCTCTTTCAAATCGCATTTAAAGCGAAATCGGACCACAAATACGATTTTTTGAAATATTTCGATCCATGCGCCACCTATCGGAGTTTTTTTCTGATTATTGCATTGTCATCGGGTTCTGAACTATATTCCAAGTTTCAAACTTATGGCTTATCGGGAAGTTACTTAAATTTTAACTACAAAATTCGTTCACAACGGCCGGCCGCTACACAGAGTCAAGCTAAACAAAACTTTAAACGCGTTTTTCTCGAAAACTTGTTTTCGCACAATGGGTCCGTTTCATTTCAGGTTACATATGTAGTTATGTTTGAATGTACTTTCTTCATTTTATACACGCGTTTGCCAGGTTCATGCAATAAAACCAATTAAGAACGCTTAGATATTTTCCAATATAATCTACTGTTGAAACTTTTAAGCAAATGTTATATGATTGCGTATGTTTGTATCTACTCACTTACTTACCTATTAATTTTCTATATTTATGTATATATCACGCGCATGGACTCCAAAATTAGGCAGTTGATTTTGGTGAAATATTTAAGGAGAGCTCCGTGGAAACCCGGAGATTGCTTCTATGAAGTTTTTTCCGCAAATTGGACCAGGGACTTGATTTGCCTAAAATTTAGTACTTAGCTTCTTGCATAGAATAGCATATTGACAGCTTAGTGAGAGATCATCCCATATTTGAATTTTTTTTTAAGAATATAAAGTCCGCCAACTTCCAAAACGAATATTCGCTACAACACTAGCATGCACTCACATATGTTTGTAGCCTGCTTTACCCGCACGCTAATTTCATTTGAATTTAGTTCGGTTTGCATACACTTTGTCTTGTGTATGTATGTCTGTCTTTTCACATATGCAATATTTTATGGAATTTTAGAAATTTATAAAACAATTTTTTAATAATAAAATTTTAATTGAAGCGCAAGAATTTAATTACTTTAGCGAGCATATCATACAATTCTATAAATAATATGCATTTGTGCAAATTCCCAGCTACGTTTCTTAGTTAGTTAGCAGCTCTTAGTAATTTTTAAAGCTCACATATGTTGTAATGGAAAGTAAGTTGGCTTAAAAAAATAATATAAAAATTTAAGAAAAAAAATAATTATGAAAAAATCCGCGTTTAATGAGTATATCTGACGTTAATTAGATTTTGCTCTCAATTAAAAGCAAATAACATTTTAATTAAAAGATAATAATAAAAAGTGCAATCTTTTACTAGCGAGTTGTGAGAGAACGCTCAATACTTCACTACAATGCATATAAAGGTGATGCTTTTTGTTGAAATACTAGAACTTGAAGAGCGATCGTGAGCATGCCGAGCAGCTTTTGCGTACACTAGCACAAACAAGGGTTCGATCTGCTCTCCGGCAGAGAAAAAGTCACAGAATTTTGCCAATGTGAGGTTATCTTTTGTAAAAACGAACTTAATTCTAAAGCCAAAAGTACGGTGGTTCGAAAAATGTCTTCCACTGTAGCCCGTGTGCAATCGAGAGATGATAGATAGAGCTGAATGTTCCAGATCCACATCCGGCAAAGCGCTACCTATAACCGTATTGATCAAGTAAAAGACGTTCGTAAAATGTTCTAGCAGTGACAGCAATTACAAAAGACTCATGTTCACACTGCGGAATGCGTGCATCTCTGTGAAACTTGTCACGAAAAAGTTCACACAGCTGACTTACTAATTGACATTGTTAGGGGCGAAGTGGACGAATAAGTAATCATTTTCATTAAAAAATATTCAGCATAAAAATTTCCGAATTTTTAGTTTTTTGTTGTGATCGAAAAGCACGCAATTTTAGTTTTTATAAAACACTGCCTTATTTTTAATCACTAATAATTTTTTTTTAATTAAATTTTTCTTTACTTTTATTAGAATTTACTTTCTTTCAATTACCATTGTTGTTTCTTTGATATTGACCCACTTTGTAATCTTTTTCTTTCTCTTTTAGGTAAGTGAAAACTTCTCGACAACCCAACGTTGGGCGCCAGTAAACGATATCAATGTGTACTTCAATATTTTAAATTTTCTGTCAATTGTATAGCTTAAGGTGAGTCCTAAAATAAATTTAAATATTCATTTAAATTATTACTTAAAACCACGACACCAAACGGGTGCTGACAAAACACCGCTGGTATATTGCACCCGCTAGTCCACTCATTCAGGCGAAGCGTTGACTACGTTATCTGGAGTTCATTTGGGAATATCTTTGTAGTAATTTAGGATAATTTTTATATGATTTTGGGAAAAATCTCCCAGAGTAATTCGAGAGCCATTTTGCAATCACTTGGAGGTCCCTACAATATGGTTTTGGGTACTCTCCCGGGGTCCTCCGAGGTCGGTTTGGGATGTTCTATCGGGGTCCTCCCGGGGTCAATCGAGGATAACTTCTGGCTCATTTGGGAATGATTTTGGTAGCTCCCGATATCATTTCGGGATGATGTCGTGGAATCTCTCGGGGTCTGCGGAGGAACCTCATGGTAATTTCTAGAAGATTTTGGGGACTCTCCTGTAAAAACTGAGCCAAAACAATGTCTACAAGCTTGAAACTTGGGTCAAAACACGATGACAATGCAATAATAGAAGAAAAAATGTCGATAGATGGCGCATGTATCGAAATATTTCAAAAAATCGTATTTGTGGTCTGATTTGGCTTTAATTGCGATTTGTGAAAAAAATAAGAAAGACAGAAAACTGCGGTTTGTTCCATTGGAAAGAGCGTTAAATTTCCTATGAGCCACTCAAACAGTGAACAACAGTATTTTCGTACAATAGGTCCCTTTCATGATTCCAGGTCACCCGTTCTATGAAAAAGTGGCTTATGCTCAAAAAAGAAATTGCGAGAAACAGCTGTTAGCAGTTTTTTTTTAGTCTTAAGCCACCTTTTCGTAGACCGGGTCACATACGTAAATGACCTTATAATAGAAAATATCTAGGTAAATGCATGGTAGTGGCAGAATGCTCCTGCTAAATCCATTTTGAACGTTTGGTTCACTGCGAACAAACACATAAAGTGTTTTTCTTTGCTGCACTCAGTTATTATATTGTAACGATTTTACTTGCAAATC